>ONZK01001799.1:1311-13491 GCA_900322385.1 Pharnaceum exiguum | reverse complement strand
GGGGGGGGGAAGGAGTTGGGGAAGAGAGGCTCAGAGGCATGTGACACGGGGTACTGAAGAGTTATTATATATATCTTTAGACCCACAAAAATGCGTATTTACTTACCCCGTTGAATTGGTTGACCTGGGATTTTGAGCTTCGCGACTTTTGTGGTCATCACTGCAAAGTTTGACTATCAATATCTAATATACCGCTTCCTATTAGCTCCTGTTACGTCTGTGCCTCTGTGGCGTTATTTTGAAGCCAAAAGGTACAGGTTTGCTTGTTTGTCTTGCCTGTGGTTTTTGGTCAATAAGCTAAATTTATCTAGCTTTGGTCAAATATCTTCTTATTATTCTTCCCCACAGGATTGCAAAGGCATCGGAGGGTTCAGACATCCTCGACTCTGTGACTTGATTTTTTACATTGAGTCTCAGGGATTGTGAATCTTATGATTGGTTTTCCCATAATTCTTTTTGAACCACTATTAGGTGCTTGCATTTGTATTAAGGTCGTGTGCTTTATTTACGGGCCTTAAGTTTGGTGTTTTAACTTCCACGAGGAGTCTTCAATCTCTTAGGAATTGCTTTAATCTTCTATCTCATATTTGTGTTCAAGAATAATCTGGATGGTTTTTTTTAGTGTATTAGGAACTTTCTTATGGCAATCTATCTTGAAATACGTATCAAAAAAATCCACAGCAATATGCAGTGTTTTCCATGTTCCAGAATTAGCCTCTCTACCAGTGTTAGTTAGTATGGGTAATGCTTCTCACACCTGACCCTTCTGACCTTTTTCCCACTGCTGCTATGGTTTGCTGCATGCTTTGCCTGTTTGCCGTGATGCTGATGTAGTCTCTTGCTGTGACACTGTGTTTGTTATTGTGGAATTGTGCCACTGTTTTCTTGTTAGCTCATGCAGCCTGTGTGAGTTTTCTTGCTAGCATTGTGTCTGCCTGGTATTCTATTCAAGTGAACATCTTTATTGTACATTGGTATTTGGTAATGAGTCTGCTGGTCTTCTGTACTCTGTCATAATTAAATGTTTAATATAAGATTTTTTGTTCAGAATATATATTAACAAACCACTGCCTTGGAGCTTGCTATCAGCCATTGCTGTTTGCAGTAATTGCAGATTACAACAACAACAGCATAGCCTTAATCCCAAAAGTGATCCAAAACGGATTTCAAAGTAGGGACCTACCCACAACGCACACACCCACACCCACACCTACTGCGAACGAACACGAAAACAAACGCCACAAATACACAAGTACAAGCACACACTTGATGGATAATGGTTTGCGCGTATTGTCAAACAGCCTGGTTGGTATATTGGTGAAGTGGCAGTAACTCTTTCACCACAACTGCACACAATCAAACACACACGCAGACACCCGCATGCACAAAACAAGCACGAGCCACATTAATTTGCAGTTGCACGTTGTCCGAGAAAATGAGACATAGAAATGTAGTCAAGTGACTTCTATTGATTTGATTACAAGGGAATGCATATTAAAGAGAAAGTTTATAACACTCGGAAGCGGAGTTACGTCTTTCTGAAACTGTGTCCCAAGAAAAAAATGTTTCCTTCTTGTAGGTCTGTGGAGTTCCCTGTACTTTTGATGTCTTTGTTCATTTTCTCCACTTGGGGGTTCGTGGTCTGCACGTATACAGACATGCATTGATGAAGATGGCATATTTTCTCTTTATTTCTGGCTGGTAACAATGGCAAGTTTTTTTCATTGTTATTTCTCAGAACAATGATGGAGGCTTTGCGACTTATGAACTCACGAGGTCATATCGTTGGCTTGAGGTACGCACTTCTCCTTGTTTCTGCTATTAACTTTCACAAATTTCATCTGGTTTCTCATGTTGAATGATTTGAAATGTATATTTGATTACTCTTGATCCCTTCCTAATTCAATCATTAAGCTGTCCATCTCACTCTTTTGCTTCTCACATTATGGCAGGGCTTGCATGAAGTTATCATAATGACTTGATATTTTAACTTGTCTTCAAATCCTTTGTTGCGAGCGTTTTGTTCAATATGCAGCATCAGTTAACTATGGTGTATGTGTCATCTTATTGTGGTGCATCTTTTCTTGCTCCCGCTCCCTCTTAAAGTAATCATGTTTCTCAAAGGAGCAAACTCATTTGATACTTGTCCTTGTTGTCACGTCCCTCTAGGTTATCATGTTTTCTCAAAAAATTGTTTATTGTCGCACTTTCATTTGATGATTGTTTCCTTGCTGCTCAGTCCTCCATGTAAGCAAGGAGGTTTGACTGACACTCACACTAAACTTTTAGTTGTTTGTGTTGCTGCCTTTGCTTTACTTGCATGTGAAATAACTTTCTGGTTAACTTTTCACCACATTTGTGACTTTCTTCTTGATGAATTAAAACCTCCTGACACCTCTTCTAAGTTGTTCCGTAATGATGTTATTCCTGTTGCAGTTAGTTAACCCAGCTGAAACGTTTGGTGATATTGTCATTGATTATCCGTAAGTATAATGCAACATCTCAGTCCACAGTAATCAAGTGAACATTGATAGTTATATTCACTTTGGCTGTTTCTTATTCTTGTTTTTGTATAGATATGTTGAATGTACTTCGGCTGCTATTCAAGCTTTATTAACCTTTAGAAGATTATTCCCTGGTCACCGAAGAGAAGAGATAGAAGATTGCATCAAACAAGCTGTAGGTTTCATTGAAACTATCCAAGAAGCCGATGGTTCATGGTCTGTTTTTTTTTTTTGTTTGAAATTTCTGGATTATTTCAACTCTCTTTTTGATCCTCAAACCTATCCTTCTCATTTTTTTCTCTCCGACAATTTGTTGTCATTATGAAGGTTTACTACTTTTAAATCAGTTACTATAACATCTCTCGGATCTGTTTTAGGTATGGTTCATGGGGAGTTTGCTTCACTTATGGAACATGGTTTGGAATCAAGGGGCTGGTGGCTACTGGGAAGAGCTATGATAATTGTCCCAGCATCCGCAAGGCCTGCAACTTTCTGTTGTCTAAACAGCTTCCTTGTGGTGGATGGGGGGAGAGCTACCTTTCATGTCAAAATAAGGTTGAATACTCAAACCTTTCTATGAAATGAAAGTCCTGTTAGCAAGCATACATCTAATATTTCTGCATTTCTTTAAATTGGTGTCTGATGAGGTGAGGAGCATTGACATTCCTCTTATCTTTTTCAGGTTTATACAAATATTGTAGGAAACAAAGCCCACTTAGTAAATACAGGATGGGCAATGCTGGCTCTTATTGATGCTGGGCAGGTATAGCTTGTTGCATTGATTGATTGCTGCTATTGGCTTACTCTTTTCTTCCCGAGAAATTGTTATGGATATATTAATGAATTAAAGAATATATTCTGTTCGGTCAGTTTCAACGCATCATAAATTTTAAAAATAACTTTTTGGTTGTGTCTCACGTTTAATGCGCTTACCGTGTGACTACCCCTTGCACATCCCTCCTCAAGAGGCCTCTTCCTTTGCCTGCGTTCTCCAGCCCCCTTTTCAGACTTCCCAATCTCTCCGCTAGCCTCTCCCAGGACCCCTACCCATTGGCAAACACCTTCTGGTGCTTCTCGGTGTTCTATCCGTCCAACCCCTTCGATCAACCTCCAGCCTCCTCCTGTGCGACACTGTAATTGTTAGAGGTTGGAGGGTGGTAGAAATATTCTGTTCGGTTAGTTCGACACACCACAATTTGGGAACATAACTTTTTTCGTTGTCTCACTTTTGGTGCACTTACGTGTAACTACCCGTTTCACTTCCCTCCTCAAGATGCCTATGCCTTTGCTTACCTTCTTTAGCCCCCTTTTCAGCCTTCCAAATCTCTCCTCTAGCCTCCCCTATAATCCCTACCCAATGCCAAACACCTTCCCCTTCTACCAGCCTCCACCGATGCAGCTCTGCATTGTAATTGTTAAGAGTCTGGTCATTTCTTTATGGAAAAAGTCTAAGTTGCATGGGGACGGGAAGCCGAAAATTTTAGAAAATCAAGAGACGGGGACGGCAAAGAAATGGGTATATGTTTTTTTATTAAAAATATAAATTTTTAAGAATATTTCACCTTTTTTTTGTGAAGGGCGAACATTTCATCTTAAACATTCATAGTGATAGTTCGGAGGCCAAAATTGCTTACTGTTATTTCCTATTTTACGATAAGTTTAAATAACAACTAATTAAAAAAAGAAAAATAGATGCCTTGTTGGTGTTCACAAGGTGCTGCCGTGTTTCAAAAACGGGAGACGATGGACCGTGAACGGATTCGCCTCTTGATCAGCCGTCCAAGGCCTCCTTTTTATATTTTAGTGATAGGTCCTCCTCCGTACTTCCCTCCCTTCCTCATCCCTTCTCCGTCTGCCCTTAGTATTCCTTTTCCTCCTTCAATTTTCATTGATAACTAGGTTTTTGAGTTTCAGGGTTCTTGGTTCTCAGTTATGGGAAAAGGCCTAGAGTTATAACTCATCATCTTAGGAAATAAATAGAACTCTTTTTGACCTCACTTTCCTATAATTTCCTTTGCAGGCTTTGGGTTAACTTCTTAGACAATACAACGGTAAACACTAAAGAGTTTTACATGTAAATGATATTTATATTATTAATCCATTACCTATCCGAGTCTTGATACCCTTCCAAAGACCCGTGATAAAGAAAATAGAGCAAGTTTACTACAAAGTAATTTCGTTTAATAGGTTGATGAATAGCAGAGATGGTGTATTGTTGGTGAGTGGTCAAGGCGGTGTAGGGTGATTTTTATTCTAGTTGATAAGTTAAAGAGCATATTTATCTATTTTTTTAATAGGTAGAAGAGAGAGAATGTGATGCTAAGATCTTTTGTGACATGAAGATAAGGAGAGTGTGCAAGACTTTCTTCGATTAGTTTAAGGAATTAAAACAATTGATGTCATTGAAGTGATTTTGCTAAGAAATAAAGTATAAATCAAAAGGGAGGTCCTTACAAAGTCGGTATTGTAAAAGGGAATTTTAAACAAAATTTCCTTCTTTTTTGTCTTTGTGCCGTTTAGGAAATGAACCTAAATCTGAATTCATAATATAGTTTGAGCAAATTTATTTGCAGTAATCTGTCTTCATCTTTACATAACTATATCTTTTTCTGTTTGTTGCAACTTCTTTCATCCCTGAATGAGTGTCTCTCACCACATGTGCAAGTTGAGCACAATTTCCACGGGGTTAGTATGAGTGGAAGTTGGAGATGATAGCCCCCTTCTTACTAAGTCTTAGTCCTCTTGTTGGCCCATTGGCTTTCTTGAAGTTTCTTAAAGTTGCCACTATATCATTCTGGGATATATTTATCATCTTCTTTCATTGGCTATCTCCCTCATGTTGATGACTAGACGGCTAGACCTACACTTGCTTCATCCTTCTACCCACCGAGTCATGTCGTGTGAATGATGTTACATGTGTCAACCTCAAGTAGTACTTGCCACATTATGCAGCTCGTTATCTTTTCATCGGAGACTTCTTTTTGAATTACTCCTTGTGCAGGGTTATGCTATTCTATTTTAAGGGTCTGTAGGAAGTGACAAGTAAGCTGCACATCTGTGTATTATCTTCATTTTGCTCCCTCTTTGTAGTTCTGATCCTCCTTGATACATTATACCAGTGGAATTGTGTCTCTTTGGATCTAGGTCTCAAACTCCGTTGTCAATGACCCATGCCATGTGCCATTCATACTGGTTCTTTTGACTATGAAAATTTTAGATTCACTTTCTTAATATATAGGAGTAGTTTTGAGTGCGATTTCCTGGGATTGAGGTGTAAGAACTAAAAAGTTTGACTTATATTGACCTCAAAACGATCAGATTAAGTCTTATTATATAATTAGTTTGATCCAGTGCATTGGATTTTGTTTAGTTTTTGAGATATTTCACGTCACTTTGCTTAATTTGGTGTTGCAGGCCAAAAGAGATCCACTTCCACTGCACCGTGCGGCCAAGCTATTGATCAATTCTCAAATGGAAAATGGAGATTTTCCACAGCAGGTTAGTCTTTGGTATTTGTTGCATCTACACTATATATCTGAAGAAGAAACGTTGAGAGAAACTTCAAATAGCTTTCCCGTCAAGTTTCATGTGCATTCTGACGTGTCATTTTCTCATTTGTCTTACGTATAACTCGGTAGAAGTAACTTAACTAATCTAATCCATTTGTGATTTGTTATGAGACTTAAAAGAGAAAAGAAAAAGAAAGACTACAATAATGACGTAAGCTATCAGTCATAGTTTTTTATCAATTGATTGCAGTTAAATAATTGCTATATACGATCAAAAATGTAATTGAATACATGATCAAACAATAGGGAAAAAAAAGATGACACAAAATACCTTTAGTGACTGCTGAGCTTCGTACTGTGCATATTCATATCTCTTAGTTAGATATCATATGCTGTTGACTATTTTTGTCAATCACCGTCTAAAAAATACGTATGGACTGCACCATTATACATTTCCCAGTCAGGCTTCGGATATCAAGGTTATTATAGGTATATAGGACATGATGTTTAGTCCTTCAAATAAGGTTGGGCCCTTGAACTAATGCCAAATTGCCAAGTTTTTTTTAACATCACAATTAAACGGGAAACAATTGTTGGTTAATTGTGAACGAAAGTTTTATATTGTCAAACTGGACGATAGCGTAGCTATACTTTATGCATTAGCAATATGTACTGTGTTTATTTTTCAACCAATAATTTTTTTTAGACTGTTCATATAATTATAACTTGCATTAGTTACTTGTTTTTGTTTATTTCAAAATTCTATCGTCTGTGCATCACACATGCCATTAAACTGGTTTCTTTCTGTTTTTTCCCTTCAATACGACATGTTTACATAATTGTTTCAATCTGTTGCGGTATTGTAAAATACCAAGCTGTGTTCTGTCCTCAACATCCTTCACTGACAATTTGGTGCCCTTGCTCTTTTGTGCTGATGATAGGAGATCATGGGAGTATTCAACAGAAACTGCATGATCACTTATGCTGCGTACAGAAATATCTTCCCTATTTGGGCTCTCGGTGAATACCGCAGTCGAGTACTTCAAGCCCAGTGATGTGGATTTCATTATTTCACTTTGTGATTAATTTTTGGGGCTCCAAGATATGCCCTAAATGCAGGAATTTTGGGCTTGTGCCACAATCACTTGACAGACATGCTCATGGTTCAACTCATATCTTGGTATCGATTTTTGTCTTCCTACATGTGCTCTCCCCTCTTGGCAGCCTTCTAGAAATTGAAAGGTCGCAATTGTCATTAGTTGGTCATTCTTTGTAGAGTCTCCAATCGGGAATTTGTGCAAAATATTCATTTGTAATGTATATTCACTTCAACCGTTCTATCTATTCAATGTGTCAGTAGGGTTCTCAAAAAAAAATGTGTAAATGTGTCACAATAGAGTTTTCTTTGTGAACATGGCGAGTAATTTCCTTTAACACATTTTTTCATTTGAGAATTACGCACCCTGCACAATATCTTCCTCTCTTAAATCCTTTCCCCTCACGGCATTTATTGTATATTGTGTCTTACGTATTGTGTGATGCACATGGTTTGGAGAGTTTTATAATATTCTCCATACACTACGTCCCTTCACCATTCAAAGAAAATATTTAACTTGTCTTGAGGATCCTATGGATGTTCTTCACTTTTGATCTCCAGTACCTAGGTACATACGGTGTACAACAACAACTCATTCTAATTCCATCTCAAATGGGTACTGAGGAAGTCTGATTTGAAAAAATCGGGAGACTGTTTTCAAAATAACCCACTTAGTACCTTCATGAGATTCTCTTTGTGCCTACAATATAAAATCGTTGGAAACCAAAGCAACCATAAAATTATAAAGTCGCGGATAAACATGAAAAACCTAAGTAACGCATAAGTAAAGTATATATAAAAACGCAAAAACTACCCTATAGAGTACGAGCACAAACATGCGCAACTAGAAATGTCAAATTTCGACCCGACCCGAACCCGACCCGTTTTTCAGGGTCATGGTCAGGACTTTTCGACCTGAAACCCGATTTGACCCGAACCCGTTTAACCCGTAAATTTCTGGGTCAGGGTTAGGGTCAACCCGAACCCGACCCGAAAAGTAAGATGAAAATATAAAGTACATATAATACTATATTTTATGCAATAAATTATTATAATTATTTTTTATTTTCAATTAAATTTTAAATTTTTAATATTATTTATTTAAAATGATTATTTTATTATATTTTCTTGACCCGTTGGGTCGACCCGAACCCGTAGCGACCCGATCCAAAACCGACCCGAAAATATTTTGATCCGAAAGTGACCCGACCCAAAATGACCCGACCAAGGAAAAACCTAACCCGAACCCGACCCGCCCGCCTGAACTGACAAGTCTATGCGCAACAAAAGCGTTACGTTAGACAAAAAACGTCCTTATGTACAAACAACTACACCCTATACTATCAGATCTAGTACCCTATACTAACAATCAATAACCTAATTCTCATTCTCCAAGAGCTCATATCTAAGGCCATGTCTTCATTGAGTGCTAGGGTAGTCATATCATGTCTAACACATTCTCCCCAACTCTTGTTCAGACTGCCTCTCCTTCTAACACTACTCACAACCATGTTTTTTCACCTACGCACCGGTGCATACGGGCCTCTCCTCTTAACATGCACAAACCATCGTAGCCTGGTCTCTCGCATCTTATCTACGAGAGGAGCCACTCCCAACTTTAGTCTGACCACCTCATTTCTAATTATGTCCAGCCTGGTCAGACCGCACATCCATCGCAGCATCCGCATCTCTGCAACTGCTAACTTCTGTTCATGAACTGTCTTTGCCGACCAACATTCGACTCCATACAGCATCGCCGGTCGACCTACAGCTTTATAAAACTTCCCTTTGAGTTTGAGCGGGATCTTCTTGTCACACAGTACTCCAGAATCCCCCATCCACTTTAGCCACCCCGCTGAGATACAATGGGTGACATCATCATCGATCTCCCCATAGCATTACAAGTACGACCCGAGGTAATTAAAGTGCTCAACTCTGGGAATACCATCTGACCCAATTCTCACGTCCTCCAACTACACCGCGCCGCTAAAGTTGCAACACATATACTCGGTTTTCATTCTACTCAACCTCAGTCCTCTCGATTCCAAGTTGTCCCTCCATACACCCAACGTAAACGTACATCAGGTGTTTTTTGCTAATCATTTCAACATAAATCATTAGAGACATTAGTCACATTCTTAATGTCATTAGTCATTTCTTTTATTATTAGTTATAAATTCACCCGATGTACGTGTAAACCCGGTGTACCAAACACTTGCCGAAGGCCTTAGGGGAAAAGGCAAAGTTGGCAAATGAGTTGATTTGGCTTGAAAACGCTCAACTCAATTTTGGTCGATGTCGGTCAAAATGGCTAGTTGGCCAAGTTAATTTGTGAAGTTAACTACGTAAGAAACGAACTAACTTCGAGCTAAGGTAGTTAGCTGTTAGCTTTATCAAACTCCGTTGAAGTAGTTAAAGTCGATCTAGCTTGAAAAAGTCGATCTAAATTGTTCAATGTGTTCAAATTGGTCTCAATTTGTCTAAACTGGTTGGGAATTCGCAAAGTCGGTCTAAGTCAACTCAATCTACGTACTCATATATAAGAGTTTTTTTTTTTTACAATGGGTAAACGTCGTTGAACGACCCTAACCTAATAACTAACACAAGGAAGCCGGTACTAGCTTTGAGAGCTAGGTTACAAGCTTCGCTCACTAAAGTACACACATCATTATTACATACATTAAAATTAAAAGAGCTAAACATTAACTTCTTCCTGGGTGGGCTGTCCACGAACGACCGGAAAGTATGAGGGTACATCGACAACTTCTTCCTTCTATGCTGAGGAGATATCTTCTCATCCGCTTGAAACAACTTTCGCTTTCTTCCAACAGTTGACCGCTTCCGTCCAACAGATGACCTGCAACCTAAAGCCTTGTTGGCAGTACGATTGTTCCTGTACAAATCCTTAGACCTTCCCATAAATTTATTGCTATTAGGAACTTCAACCACGGTACATGAACGAGGAGAATACTTAGTCCGCTTTCTTGCACCCGACTTAGGCTTAAAAGGTGAGAACACGCCATCCATAGGTACAAAGCTCGAAGAGACATCCTCCATCACGGGGTCTATGACGCAGCTAGAAGAATCAGAATGCGAATTTGAACCAACAGATGAGACACAACTAGTGTCAAGTGTTTGATCTTGCTGGTTAACATCCAGGTCACACGACATAGCGTAATTAACGCTAGAAGTTTCTCCAAGTTTCACTTGTACAGAATGAACTGTGCTTGATTCCTTGGCTCTTATTGTAATGAAACTCACACTGTTCGAATGAAGGAAAGTAGCTTCTTTTCCACTGGCAAGTATCCCACAAATACTTGAAGGGATGCAAAGAGTAGGGTCTCGCCTCTTTCGGTTTCGAAACTGATAACTTTGCCCTGCGATTATTGGTGTTGTTGGAGTCTTGAAATTAGGAGCAGAAATCTGAGCCATCTGATCATCAGTGACTGGCTCTGCTTGAAGGATAAGATTTTCTTCCATCACGGAATCAATACCACTCAAGGTGTGAACTGTCGAAGTAGTCTCCTATGCACTTGGTGCTGCGAACCTCAGGACCAAAATGAGCACATTCCATTTTAGTTTCAATCTGATTGGAAGTGTGATTCCAACTACTTCGCCCACCTCAAAATTTCTGTCATTCTGTAAAACATCATTACCAGTTTCAGCTACAATATCCATTTTCCTTCCTTTACGAGACTTGTCGTGATCAAGGGGATCAAAACTAAACCGTCTTTTATGAAGAGAAGACAACCCCTCAATCTCATTGAGTTTAACCTGGACTTCACGATTAGTTGGCTCAATTTTAGAAGCTTCAACTAGATCCCTATAAGCCTCATCAAACTGTTGAAGTTCCAATAATGCAATACCCCTCCTAAAAAGAGCTTTCACATTTTTGGGTTGAAAGTACAGGAGAAAAGAACACATCGCCTCAGCCTTTTCCCAATCGTGCATCTTAAGAGCGCAAGCAGCTAAATTAAGACATATCACAGTAGCAAGATCACAAAAAACCTTATGATCATCAAGGTTCTTTGGCTTGGCAAAACCAAAAGATTAAGAGAGGTGAAATAAACCTCCACTGCTTGTTGATACAACTGTTTCTTGAAGTACCCATTACCCTCAATCTTGCTAGAATCCACAAAAGAAAAGATCCCTTTCAGATTCTCCAAACAATTAATATAACCCACTATTTCAGAATCACCGCCAATATCATCACCAAAGAAATTGCTAACAATAGCCACCCTTAGCTCCTCGCAGGTCGTCATGACAAAAGGCTGGATACAAACAACAAGGAAACCAAAAGCAGGCTACCAAAACACTAGACCAGAATGTGACCACGGCTTGACCCACGGCTATGACCCAACTAGACAAAGCAACAAACGAACAACTGCAACACCTAAACAACTACACAGCAACAAACGAACAAGTACAACGCCTAAACAACTACACAACAACAAACGAACAACCAGACAAATGAACAAAACAAGAACAAAACTAACAAAACTAACCACATAAGATGTAAGACTAGAGACATCGCCGAACCAAACTTAAGGACTAGACCCGAGGCATCGTGCAGCAGTAGCAAGAAGGGAAGGGCCGCCGCCTAAACAACTAGATCTGGGACAAACAAGGGTGAAGAAGGGAAAGAGAAAGACCTTAAAAGACAAGAAAAGAAGACAAACAAAAGCTAGAAATAGAAAGAGAAGGAAAAACGATGAAGAACCAGCCAGGAACGACCGGATTCCGGTAAGGATCGGGTCGTTCTTGGCCGGTCAAAGGCTGGTCAAAGGTGAGAGAGTGAGAGAGAGCTGGGGTAGAGAGAGGTGAGAGTAGCTAACGCGTTTTTTAAAATCAAACTGATAGAATACGTGCCAATGGAAACACAAGAGGGGGGGTGAATTGTGTATAAGGCCTTTTTAAAACTTTTCTGTTGTTAAGTGTTGAACTGCTTATATGGACCAGGTTCGGGTACCTGTTCCACTTAGATAGTGAAACTAACTGATAATACTGTTGCACACACTATTTTACCATGGGAAACCTCGGTGCCCAACTCCGAGTAAAACCTATGACGCTT
>ONZK01001798.1:23342-42504 GCA_900322385.1 Pharnaceum exiguum | reverse complement strand
AGATTCATTTCCCTTAGATCGGGGCCCCTGTGCCTACATGCAGGTGGCGACTCTTGTTCAATAGCATGCGTATTCAATCCACCTAGCAGGTAGGTGCATGGGTTTACCCAGTCTAATGGGATTCACTTCCCTTAGATCGGGGCCCTGTGTCTACACCTAGCCTCTTTCGTTTTATCATTATCTCAATAATATTGTTTAAAGGCTTCGATAGTTATATGGGGATAGCAACAAAGAGATGAGGGGCAATGTTAGTTGATCATGGATGGTGGTAGAAGGGGAGAATCAAAGATTGGTTCAATGAAATCAAGTTGTAAAAGAAAAGGGTAGTTTTGGAATTAATCTAGAGAAATGCTTATTTTCCCAACTCATTCAAATTTTATTGACGGAAATATAGAGAGACTTAATGATCAAACTAATTTTATTTGAAACCCACCATAGTTTAGATTGCTAATGTGTATTCATGAAGGTGGGATTATTTTCATTTCAATGCTCAAACTTGTGATATTTTCGTCAAAATTTCCGATAAAGCATCCCAAATTGACCGACATTTTGCTCAAAATAAAAAGATAAGCAGAGACCTAATAAATAATTTTTTTGTTTTGATAAAATAAAAGCTAGACCCAAAGATAAAAAAAAATCATTTTAGTTACACAAAAAAAAAGGAAAAAGAGAAATTCACTTTCTTTTTTAAAAGTTTTTTGGCCATCAAAAGACAAAATACGCTTGGGCTTCCAATTCCATTGATTCACTGCTTCTCTTTGGCCCTGTTCTCCCCGCCTTCTAAATACTATCTGAACTGAAAGTAACTGAACAGAACTGAACTGAATTGAATGTAACTGAACGGAATGTAACTGAACTGAATTGTTTAATTATTTTGTCACTCAAACACTTATCAAAACCCTATCAATATTATACGTTTATGAAACTAGATGATGACACCTTTCCAATGATATTCTAATAACAAAGAATGGATATCGGGAGTAAAACTTATAACGTTTGTAAGGTACGAGCTGAATTGCGAAAAACTAAACTGAACTGAATAGAAGCTAGGGAGAACAGGGCCTTTATAAGCCAACGACCATTCGGAATATCATTGTTTCAGTTTTCTCACTTTCTCTCAATCTACCGATCACCTTATTCACCCCCAACCAAAACATGAACTTGCACCCACAGCCTGATCACCCTCACAACCACTTACACCCGCAACCAAACTACACAAACACCACCATGAGAAACACTAACTTAATTAACGACAACCATTCTCAGGACAGTAAATTAATTACCCGCCAAAGGAAGCGTTCTTCCTCCACTGCTGCACCAAGGTCTAGGTCTAGATCTCCCTCTCTCTCGGCCTGGCTAGGTCCTACTTCCCCGCCCCCTTCTTCTCAAAGGTCTGCCTCTACCTACAAGGTAAAGCCTTTTTCCTTTCTTTCTATCTTTGTATATGTAGCATTTGATGAGTTAAACTGTACAGAAGAAAAGGTTTATGGGGGTTTATTGAATTTTGTTCATATGAAACTTTCTTGAGGGTGTTTTCTTGTTTGTTTGCTGGTAACCTCAACAAATTAAAGTAAAAACTGCTGTTGATCAAGTATTTTTATTTGTTATGAAATCTCTTTACTTTTAAACTGTGAAATTTTATGTGGGGTTTAAGTGTTGCACTTTTCTTTACTTTCATTTCTAGAGTAAATGGTGTCATCAAGACCCATTCTTTTTCTTTCCTGATGTGTTTTTTTTTTCTTCATATTTGGCGTATGACTTCAGCGAGTGAAGACTGTTCTTGAGAAAATGAGGGAGGTTAAAAGGCTCTTGGAGGAGCTTGCTAGCGATCGGATTAAAGAAAGAACATCTAAGAAGGTTTTTTATTCCGCTATTCTTGTTGCATTTTGTGTTTATGTCCTTTTATTTCTTGTTGTTGGTCGTTCATTTGGTCATGGAACTTACTGTGCATCATAATTTGCCTTTTGCAGGGAAATAAGGAACCAGGCAGCAGATTTTCCAATTGTGATAAGGTATATTCTTTTCGCAGGGAGATTTCCTAGAACCAATTTCTCAATTTTTCTTAGTGAAGACTAGATTTTCCAATTGGCTTTCTTACTTAATCATCTTCTGAGGTAATTTCTTCTTGTCCAAACTGTTTGATGTTGTGACAAGTGAATGATGTCAATGTGATATCCTAACCCAAAGTTGTCATATTTCCTGTCATGCCTATGGCTGTTACTTTGATTGTCCGGCTATTAACTTTTCTTATGTATTTGCTCTGCAGCCATTGTCTCCCGGAGGAAAGGGTACTGCTCAAGACAAGATCAAGACTCTCAGAGAAGCTGGGGCAACAGTGGTGGAGTCACCGGCCTAGATTGGTGCAACAATGCTTGATGTCTTTAAAGAGAGGGGTCTTCTAAGTTAGTTTAGTTAACTCACTGGGTACAGTGTGGCGGCATAATACTGTATAATCCTGTAAATATGATGCGTGGATGTTCCTTCTAGCAAGGGACTCAATACTCATGATGATTGATGAGTCATGAAATAAAACATGAAAGAAAAATGTGCAGTATGTTGTCATGTTTGGGAAATATGCAGTATGTTGTCATGTTTGGGTTGCTAGCTGTCAGCTAGTCACACATCATACATTTTAAGGGGGCAACAATGAAAATTTGTTATACGAGTACAAATTTGTGAGAAACTCCCACAGCCCCACTCATTTTTGTCTGGCTTTCCCTCCAATTTATGTCACATTTGAGAAGATCTTGTCATATTGAGCATGATGACGGTTTGAACTTCTCGAGCATTGAAAAGGTAATCAATGAGAAGATAGACTTTGACCTTCCTCCTCTCAATTCACTAGTCATCCCGTTGGATGTGTTAATCTTGTGTTTTATTTTTTTTAGTCATGTCTCACAAAATGTAGACATGTATTGTGCATTACTTTTTTTTCATTTTTCCTAAAGAAACTTATACCCATCCTTCTTCCTCGTCCCTTCTCGAGCCGATACTGCGGGCTGATTTCCCACTCCCCTTTCATCGCCCTACTATACCCTCCCCTCCCTTTCACCGCCCTAACCTCACACCCCCTTCACCACCCTACCATATCCGTGACGATAGTTTCTAATATCTGTGATGACAAACCTTATTTACGCCGCGACGGGTCGGAGAATCCGTGGTGATAGAAAATGGACAAAAAAAAGTGATCTACAATACATGCTTGCATTTGTGTGATATGACTGGGAAAAAAAAAATCTAAGGTTAGGACCTCAGGGGATGCCTTTTTTAAAATTGTTCAAACTTCACGCTAGGACCTTGGGTTGAAATAGTCCTGCCTTGTACTTGTATGGCATATATTTTCCGCATCTAAAGCATGCGGGGTTTTCTCCTTGGATTAATTCCCAATTTCCCATTGTTTAATTTAGAAGAGCAACGCTTTTCTGTAACAACGTTTCAGTTGCTTTCCTTGAGAAACTTACTGTCTAGCAATCCTTTAAAGGCCTGGGTTTATCTCCCAACTTACATGTTAGTCGGGCGTACAGATGCTCGGGTTGTGGATGGTATCTACAACCTACCGAGTCCACGAAGAAGCACCTTCCTGCAGATGGAATTTGTAGCTGACCATCCTACTGATGGGATGTGCAGCTGTCTTCGTCAGAAACAAACCACAACCAATCATGACAACATATTCAGTGCACCAGGTACGCATTGGGTTCATTTTTTTTCTATTGAGTGGATAGATTGAGTTCAACTATCAGTGTAGCAAATGTAAGGTTGGGAACTGCAGTTTCGTAGTTTTCATGTTCACGAAACTACGGAACACATTAAGGGCCTCTGTAAGACCTTGTAATACCTTGAAACCTGTTGTACTTGTCGCTCAAAATCATGCAAATGGTCGTATGTTCATAACTTGATATGCAGCACTGTAAAGGCCTAAAAGGTGCTTGTCACTTAGCACAATTTCATATATTAACAAGTCATTGCAACATTCCGAGACTACAAGCATCCATAGTCATTTCAGTAACACCCTCGGGAGGGTCGCATATGAATTAAACTTGCTGACACCTTCGTGATGAAGATCTCAACTAGGATAGTTTAATGTTGTTTTACACTTGCAGGGAATTGACATTTTCGGATAGACAAGTTACACAATGAGATAGCTTAGCTACTACAATTTTGCTTATCTAGTCTTTGGAATGGCAACCTCTATACCATATGATGGCATTACCACCCGCTCCTTCAACTTGCTCGATGCTTCTTCGAAGTTCAACACACTCGATTCTTCTAGAATCGTTTCTCCAAAAAAAAAAAAAAAACTTAGAATATCCTCTTGGGCTGCAAGCCTGTAATCAAAAAAAGAAAAAGAATATCCCTCTAGGGCGGCAAGTCAATTGAAACCCTGGAAGAAACAACCGACATCGATTCTCTTTTTTTATCCCTATATATACAAGCCAACGAGTTGGCAACGACTTCCCCTATTATTTGATTCTTTCGTTCATAATAAAACGCTGCTGCTGCTGCTGCTGCTGCTGCCGCCTCTCATCATCATGAACAGCAAGAACCTTGCAGTCTCTTCGTCTACCGCAATACCCCCAAGACACACAAACAAACTACACAAACACCGCCACCGCCACCAACAACTGTCGCTGCAACAACAACTTAGCTTCAAGTTGTTGATGCAGCGACTGTTGTTGTTGTTGTTGTTGTTGGTGGTGGTGGTGTTTGTGTAGTTTGTTTGCGTTTCTTGGGGGTGTTGTCCCTACTGCTTACTGGCGTGATCAAGTTGATGTTGCAGCGAAGGCTCAGGGACTAACTATCCCCCTCTCCAGCGCCCAAATTCATCACCATCCTCGCTCTCTGATTCACCGAGGTCCCCTGCACCCCCTCTTGCTCAACCTCGAACTGTACCCTCCACGGGCTCCCGGGATGATTCTACTACCCCTTCTTTTCAAAGGTCTGCCTCCAATGCAAGGTAAGCCTTTTTCCTTCCTTTCTTTGATTCTTTCATCTTGCTTGATTGTGCAGTTTCATCAGTTTCTGTTGATCTGTTCTATTTTGTTGTCATGGCTTTTCTTCTTTTCATCTTGTTTATAAGCATGCGTGTTTTCTTCTTGTTTTTCTTCCTCTTTCCTTCTTCTGTTTTTTCTTCTTTGGCTCCGCTACCAATTCGTCTGGCAACTTGGCTCCTCTGGGTCATCAAAGGAAGTGACATGTTGTATACTTCCCTCTGAGTTTGAAGTCTTACCTGCACATAGCCAATCAAGTACAAAACAAATTCATATGATCAACATAATCAACATTGCACAGAAAGGAAAGGGAAACACATACGAGAAGTGACCAAAAACAAGTTTAAAATCACAATAGGGATATTGTTACAAAAATAGGTCAAATTCATATGCAAGAATAAACCATCAAAAATCAGCTGGTTAAGTTAACTAGTCACCATGAAAGTTAAATTACCAGAACTTATTAGGTCTCCGCACCCTAATCCGCTTTAAAATATAATCTGTCGTCGAGTTACCAATATCGACGTTAGCTACTAATAACAAATTAGCAGGTTAAGAAGCAAGCAATCTACCACAGATAAAGCTTTATGAATGGCAAGCATATTGAAGAGGGTCTCTAAGCAGTAAGCACCCTATACTTTGAATTATTCCATTGCCTTCTCAATTTCTCATATAGCCTTACTTTTTAATGCTAGCTGTGAACTACGCCACCCAACAATTCTACAAAATTTACTTTCTCAATTGCCGAATCTAGCTTTACCAAAACGCCTTACAGAGTATCATATATCTATGTTTATCTAAAAATTTGAGAAGCCAGACGCGAATTGAAGCAAATTCCATTATTCTGAATTTCTAATGAACACTGTGAACAAGCCTTTGCACTCAAAAACCACCTATAAGGCTATAACCAAACATGACCTTTTTTCGAACTGAAAAAGAAACCAAAAGCATCTTCTTTCAGTAGATTTAACCTTCAACAAAAACATTTCTGTTGGTCAATAGTTGACCTTTGAAAAAACTCATAGAAAACCTCACATTTCAGTGATATGTGAAAAACCTCACTCTAACATTCTATTATAAGAAAACAATGGTCCTCATGATATTGTATGGAATTGCAAATAAGAAATATATCACCAGAATATTCAGAGAAAAATATCCACACGACATATGAAGACTTATCATAACCTAAAGCAACAGGGACTTATCATAACCTAAAGCTGGAAACACAATCCCATAAGCGCCCCTTATCAAAAAATACTCGGTTTAGAATACTCTTCTGACATATATGTTGGTAGGGCCACACACCTTGTAAACAGCACAGTGCAATAGTTACAAAGCAAAAAATCTCATCGAAAACCTAACATTTCTCCTCTAAGGCCACGTCTGGATTAAAGGAAATGATCTAGGGGAGATGATTGAGGGAGTAATCCATTACCAATTGAAAAATTGCAGGGGTAATGAGTTACTGAAGTAGCATTCTTTGAGGTTTGGTTGGGCAGAGAAAAGTGAGGGAGATTAGTGGAGAAGGAGATACATGGAGAGACAAAGGGGGTAATAGTTTCAAGGCTTGCCTGGTATGGGTGTAATAAGGGAGTAATAATTACTCCATTGATCATTCCTGGGATTTGCACGAGTTTGGATAGCAATGAATCAATTAACCCCAATTTATTACCCCCATGAGGGAGTAATACATAACTGCCCATCTCCCTACCCCAACCTATTACTGCAGCTCTCCTCCTTTGTTCCTTTTACAACAATGAATCAACATTCCCCTGCTTTTGCCTTTTAACTCTGTCTCTCTCTTCCATGTATACCAGGCACCCCTAATTCTTTCATCCTAAACTCAATCCTCCTCAAATCATCTCTCTTTGAGTCATTCCCCTTGAATTGTTCCCCCTCTGAAGCTATTCCCTTGATACCAAGTGGGGCCTCAGATGAAATTGGGGGTGGTAATGATTACTGGGTTTGGGGGGATATAATTAGGGGAGAAACTAATTCAGTCCAACCAAACCATTGAAAATCCCAGAAATCATTCCTCCAGTAGACCAGTCAATCCAGGTTTTCGAAGACGGATTATTGGGTCTCAACGGTAAGCGTCTAGTCATTCAGGTTGCCCTTGCTGGTACTAGCGTATTAAAGCAAGTGACATCCGAGGAGTAGGTAACGTAGTAGCTACTAGCTAAGAAGAAATGTATATATCACTCAGTTTATTTTGCTTTCTTGTCTTGAATAATAATGGCATGAGTGAAATGTTGTACTAGCACACCTATTTTAATTAAGAAGTGCGTGTGTAGCTCGATCGGCATATTGTTCTCAGCTTAGAATTTACTCTTGCCTGTATGCGATTGAAAACTAAGAATTGCACTGATCGATAATTGCAAAGAATGGCCAACAGAATTGCATAGATTATGCGCCACCTGCACTTCCCGTCGTTGATCACTTCAAAAAAAAAAGGATAAGTCAAATGCGACATTGTCATCTCTGTATTTGGGATACTTGTGCGGTTGTGCCTGCCAGAAGATCAAACGCCACAGAGAGTTGGTAACTAAAATGCACCATGCGAAAAGTCTCGTTTTCGGATCGGAAGAAGAACTAAGACAGTCATACATGAATGAATATCAAACCACCATGGATGTTGTACCTGCTTCCTAAGTAGAAAAAGGGGAAATAACTTGTACTTGTAGAACTAAAACCATAGAGAACCACTTTTAATGAATCTTTATGCTTCTGATTCTGAGTCAACAAATAAAGAAGTTCCACATATAAGGCAGTTATTCATTTGAGAATAAAGGAACCTTCAGACCTACTCCCAGGCTCCCACCATACATAATTTTCAGTTCAACATCTTCCCAAGCAAACTAAAAAAAAAATTTTAATCGACCCAAGTAAACTAATATTATCCCAGCAAAGAGGTTCTGCGATGTGAAAGCAAACTCAAACCTTTATTTATATACTAGGAAAACATTGGTGCCTCAGGATATTGTATAGAATTCTAAAAACTAAAACAGGAAAATGTACTAGATTATTCAGATGGAAAACCAGCACAAGATATATGGATACTGCAGTACAATTCATAAAACAACACAACAGGAACTTATCAACAACATTAACAACTACCCACTGTGCAGTGTAAGCCCCATTCCATGGAGGTATGGGATCAAGATGTACGCAACCTTTCCGCTGTTATGAAAAACAGAGAGGCTGTTTCGGACGCAACAGGGACTTATCATACCTTCAATTTGGAATCACAATCACTATCCCAGACATGCCCATTTACCAAACCAAAAAAGTACTCAGTTTAGAATAGTTACTGGCTTTTACAGTCTCAATTGCATTCCTGACGGCTGACTCAATGAGCTCAGGTTCAAGGGACTCCAATCCACCAGGTTCTTGTAGCTTCCTCTCAAGAAACTTTGCCAGAGCAGCTGCCTTACTGCCTTATTGGTCGTCACCGGCCGATTGGGATGGGCTATCCTATCCAAAATGCAGATTCTAATAAGAAATCACATCAAACTAAAACTAACAGCAAATCCAGTCCACTATAAGGGCTTGCATT
This sequence comes from Pharnaceum exiguum, assembly GCA_900322385.1. Lineage (NCBI taxonomy): Eukaryota > Viridiplantae > Streptophyta > Magnoliopsida > Caryophyllales > Molluginaceae > Pharnaceum > Pharnaceum exiguum. Next base: position 33,960 of record ONZK01001798.1, on the reverse strand, counting down.
GACGAATAGAAACCAGAAGATATAACGCATCCAAAAATCCTTAAAAAGCTCACTTGCTCATCGCTTAATCAACAAGACGAAAAGCATGCATATTCTAGCATCATATGATATGATATGCTCCTTTCCTATTTTTCAACGTTTTTGTAGCTCCTTATAAAAGCTAGAGATTTATATTAGACTTCTGAATCAAAACGTAGAGTTACTACAGTAACGCCCTTCAATTTTAGATTATTAATTTCAAGAATCCATTTCAACATATAAAAAAGTGTTAAGCTGGAATGCTCAATATGAACTCACTAGTGCAAAGGCAAATAGTCCATACTAAGCATTGGAAAGACTCGACTTTGCCGCTTCTTTGTACAAAAAGTAGGCAAGACCCAACAATTGAGCACCTCTTAATTTGTCACGTTTCATCATGGTTCATGGATTTAGGCACAAAAATATGGAAATCATTTTACCTTTTCTTCTACTCTACTCTACTCCCCATTCCTATTCCTGGCTGGAATCTAACTATCTGAGGGCTCTCATTTGTAGCCGGAAAACAAGATCCTAAGCCCTTCTCCAGAACATCCACCAACCGTAGCAGCGATAACCTTTTCACCTTAATAGCTAAATTTCCTCCTAATCTACCACCTCCTACGTCGCACACCATTGCGCCTTACACGAGTAAAGTAAACAAAAAGAAGCCAACAACGAAACGTACCGTTTTGTCGTTGGCTTTAGCTAAAAGTGCAAAAAATCATATTTTTCCCGCACTCAAGCTACTCTTTCCTATATCCTACTCTCTTAATCGAAAACTTGACAAGCCATAGAAAAACAAACATAAGGAGATCTAGGTGGTGATGTCTTAATGTAGCAATTAATTAATATCAATCTTAATCCAAGTAAGCAGATTCTGCCAAGTGAAGTGCACATTTTAATTCAACCTTCCCATACTGGTGAATTAGACTGTCTCAGTACACAAGACCTTAAACTGACTTTTGGTCACACCTCACAAACTTGGATAAACCCACAAGTTAACTTCATTTCTTGGGTATGTTTTGTTTTTAAAAAACCTGAAGAAAAACTAATAAATAGGGATTTGCATGCATAGGATGTACCTTCTGGGTTGGGAGGTGGAAGAGCAAGGGCGGTGGTAGAGGTGCGAATTCGCTGCTTCGAAGTGCCGCCTTTCTGAGTTTTTAATGAAGTTACTTATTACTATGCGGGCGGTTATCCTTGTGACGCCGATATGATTTTCAAAGGAGGGGCAAGTGAGGAACAAGCGTGTGTGAAAGGGACCTGCCTGTTGCAGTTTGGGCACATGGGTGGTTTTGTGATCGTGGGTTTTCGCTTTTTTGCGCTGTTGGAAGTAGAGTTGGCCACTACTCGACTCGCTTCGACTCCGACTTGACTTGTCCCGATTTCGACTTCAAGAAATATAAAACCTTAAGTAAACCGTTGAGACCGATTCGATTACGACTCGACTTACCAAAATTAATATTGTAAAGTCGTAACCCGAACCGAACCTAGACGACTCGACTTCGACTTGACTCAATTATCAATCTTGCCAAACTGTAACTCGAACCGAACCTAACCGATTCGACTACGACTCGACTCATTTTTCATTTAGACTCTATTCGACTCGACTCTTTTTTAATTCGACTTGTTAGATTTGATTATTAAACTATTAAACTACTAGTGTATAGCAATGAGATGAGATTAGATTTGATTGTGTGCATTAGTGATTGATTGAAATTCAGAACATGTTGTGTTTATAAATGTTTGGTCATTCAATTCATTACACGTTTATTATAATACAAGTGATTTGTATCATGTTATGAGTAGGATTGATGATTATTGTCATATTTCACTATTAAACTACTAGTGTATAGCAATAAGGTGAGATTAGATTCGATTTATCGACTCGACTTGGGTCGACTTGACCCAACTTGAACTGAATCAACGATTCGACTTGAACCAAGTCACGACTCGATGCAAGTCGTTCTTGGACCGATTTATGATCGACTCGACTCAAACCGAATCGTCGATTTGAAAAAATTTCAAATCGTTGTCGCATCGGTCCTTTTCGATTTGATTTGACTCCGATGCCATTTTCCACCGACTCGATTCGATTCGGTTTCCAGCGACTCGATTTCGACTCGATTTCCGACTACAAACCAATCGTTGGCCAGCTCTAGTTGGAAGGATCATTGAGTAGTGCCAAACAAATATTTACACTGTTCCCTTCAAAAAGTTTTTAGAAAGTTTTACTAAAGTACCAAGCATTATTGGGTTTTGTATAAAAGTACTAAATTTCTTTTTTCAGGATATCAAATTAGGCACATTTCTTTTTAAATCGATTTCAAACTTTAAAAAATTTTGGACCAAAATATCCTCAAATAGTTAAACCCATTCCGTTCCTTTTCCCTCTTCTCTCCATTTCTCATTATTTTCCGTTCTTTTTTCTTTCTTTCACTTCAATTTCTCCTCTTCCCTTTTTCTTTCTCACTCTCAATTCTTCTAATTATTAACAAAAGATTGCATGCCCTGTGCTAGTATTTACGCTTATCGGCTGGAGGTGAGTTCGGGTGGGAACATTCGAACACTCGAAAATCAGAAAGACACATGACACACAATATTACTTTTGTAGCATATATATTACTACTACACATTTTTAATTTATTTTCCATCTATTATTTCATTAAAAATTTCAATTTATTGTAAAGTATGAGTCCAAATTTTAATTAGATTGCATCATACAATCTTATATATATGTAAGACAATTGAGAGGGAGAAACAAAAGGAAATAGGAGAAATTAAAGTGATAGAGAAGAAAAATAAAGGGAAATGGGGAGAAGAGGGAAAAGGAACGGTATGGGTCTAACTGTATGAGGTACCTTTATACAAAAAAATAGAAGTTTGGTACTTTTGTACAAAACCCCAACAATGCTTGGTACTTTTGTAAAATTTTCTCAAAAGTTTTTGATAGAGAAGTTAGGCAAGTGATTTGGTCCAAGGATTTTTATTTGATTAAATCAAAATACCCTTCATAGTACCTAAATCTTAACTTCTCAACCTAGTGTGAATTTTTTTTTTGAGGTCTACGTAGTGTGAAATTTTTTAGAATGTAGTGTAAATTTTTGATAAAATTCCACATATGCTACTTTCATTTATTCCTTTATCTGTTTACAATTTTTATTTTTATTTTTTATTTTTTATAGTTTTACTTTTGTTATTGACTTCTTTTCCTCCTATTCTGCTGATTTGGATTATTCCTCATTAAACACACACTTTCTCATAAACACACACATCACAACACCATTCACCATTCACCATTCACCATCATTGTTTCCTTGTTTCGGTTTCTCTTAATCCACAGATCCACCCTACACCACAGCCTGATCACCACCATCAATCCACCCTAACCAAAAACATGAACTTCCTACCACTACACCACATGATCACCACCCCACAACAGCAACACAAAACCCGATAATTAACAACTACAACGATGATAACTTAATGCGCTGCTCATCACTCTCCCTATGTTCCTCTACTGCGGCAGCTGTTGAGGCCCCCCCTCTTTATTAGCCAAGTCCATCACCCTTGTTTTCTGCTTGGGCTGCTCCTACCTCCCCTTCTCCTCGAGGGTCTACCTGAAAGGTAAAGCCTTTTTCCTTCTTTTCGTCCATCTTTCTTGATTCTTCTTTTTATATGTGGAGTTTGATTATACAATGCCATCAGCATTTTGATACGAGTTAAACTTAAACTGTACATAAGAAAAGGTTTAGGGGGTTTATTGAAGTTGTGTCATTTGTTTAGTTGAAATTAATATGAAACTTGAGGGTGTTTTCTTGTTTGTTTCCTGGTGAGTTCAAAAGTTAAAGTAAGTGCAAGAAAGATCAAACTGTTGTTGATTGAGTATTTTTATTTGTTAACGAAATCTTTTTTAACTGTGAAATTTTGATGTGGGGTTTAAGTGTTGCACTTTTGTTTACTTTCATTTCTAGAGTAAATGGTGTATTAAGAATGTTTTTTGTTCTCATATTTGCGTATGACTTGAGTGAGTGAAGAGGGTACTTGAGAAAATGAGAGAGGTTAAAAGGCTCTTGGAGGAACTTGCTGCTGATCGGCTTGGAGATACTATTAGTAATAAGGTATTTTATATCTTGTTTACTCTGTCAATTTCTTGTCTTTGTGTATCTAGAAGGGTTTCAGGGAGAATTATATTAATATTGGAACTTCATAATAAAGCATTTGCATTATCAGAATGCTGATGATATTGGAGAAGTTTATATGAGACATTGCAGTATAGAATACATTACTGTACACCTTCTAAAGTTAACACGACCATACACTATCAAATTATGTTAACACTTACAATAGCATACAAGGATAGATAATTAAAATTTTAATCTTTTCAAATACCCACATGGGATGGGTTTCAAACACGACCATACACTATCAAATTCAGAGGACCATGCAAATTTCTTGCGGAAGCACAATCAGAACCCTGCAGATAATCCCCGTGGGCTTACTTAAATCCCCAGATATAAATTATCTCACTTGAAATCTGGTATCACTTATTTTTACTTTATTTTGTATTTATGTTTATCAGTTTATGAAAAGCTATCTACTATAGTCGAAAAATTCATAGTTTAGCCATTCATTTGTAATTATAGTCAAAAAATGATATTATGTTATATATTACAATATATTATAGGTTATTTATAATTGCAAATGTAATAAAATGTAGATAAACATTTTTAATTTGAATTTTTTGTCTTTTGATTATGTTGTCAAATATATGTCACTATATAGTAAGGTAATATCTTTCATCTTTCTTGTCATCAGTTTCTTTGTAAATGTAAAATTTGTACTGTCCATTTTATTTCATGTTTTCGTCATTTCTTTGGATATGGACCTAACTGTGCCAACGACACCACAGAAGAAGAGAAGGAAAAATGGAGTGGAGATGAGGTCAGAGAGAGAAGGTGAGGCGATCTGCATAATGACTAGGTGCCCCGGCAGAAATTCCTGTGACATTCGATTCAAGGGCCAAGATTGTTATTACAAGTTGCAAAAAGTCATTAGTCCAGCTGCCAATGATTTAGTTTGAAATAGGGCAACACAAAAAAACAGCTGAACAATCACAAACCTTACCTTTCAGCTACAAAGCAAAAGCACATGCAGAGCGCCTGTGCCAAAATAAAAGGACAAAGATCAGAAAAGCAGAAATAAACCAACTCAACATTTCAGATACAAAGGGACAGAGTACAATATTTTCAGCTGGGGGCCAAAATTTAAATAGGAAATTTGGCCAACAAACAATCAACAAAGCATACAATTAACAGACACGAGAGTAAATAATGTCATACTACCTTAACTACGATCATCACCAATATTCTAACAAAATGCATGTGACAAAGAAAGATAGAGAGAAAGAGAAATAGCAAGAGAGAGCTAGCTAGTTACCAGAGAAGGAAGAAAGGCCCTTCACACCTTCGGCCTCAAAGAACTATAGCTGAACTCCATACAGCACCCGAAAGCTCCCCTTATTGCATCAAACACAACTCAATTAGTATATAACCAAAATTCCAGTTAAAGAATGTTAATCAAATCTGAAAAAGGAAAAAAAGAGTTACAAGGGCAAACCTTTTGAGTATAAAACTAAGCAGGGGGTGACCTCAACTTCCATAGGAAGCGGTTTCGATCTACTTTCTCATACTATTCTGTAACAGCTGTAACAACTCTCCATAAAGCTAGTAAGCTACACTTCATCCAAAAAAATCACACATTTGTAAAACACAGCAAAACAGTACAAAAGATACTATCGTTAGAGTACACTAAAATAGTAATCACACACCAAGACTAAAGTGCAACTAACCCAGATGATATAAAACTGTAAACTCAAATGTTTTCTTTTTCTTTTCAGTTTATTTGCTTCTTGCATATAATATAGAGTATAAACTACAAGAAAAGAGAGGAAAAACACGGAATTTCTTTAGATTAAATTTAATTCAATTCAAACATAACTAACATCAATTAATTCATGAATAAATACGTGAAAAACGAATGAAAATTAAACCCAAACATAAAGCATAAATAAATAACCAAATCATGGATCAAAACATCAAAAGAATTAAACTGAAGGTTTCTGATTTGCTGGGAAAAATAAATAACCAAATCAGAAACCTTGCTGGATTTGCTGGGAAAAATAATAACCAAATCATTTGATGAAAATAAAAACGATGGCCGGGAAAATGAAGGCATACCTTGACAGATTTGCTGATTAAAGATGGGTGAGGGAAGTTGATGATTGAGGGAAGAAAACAAATATGAAAGATGGAAAGAGAGTGAGAGAAAAAGAGAGAGAAGAGGGAGACAGAACATACCTAGTGAATGAATGGACGAAAAGAGAGAGAGAGGTCATGTCTGATGTAGAGGAAGGAAATTTGATGAAATGGAGTGGAGGAGAGGGATTTCAGGGGTGTTGTTTTCATGGTGGTCTCTCAGCTTGTGTACTGTAGATAAGGGGGTACTGTAGATAAGGATTTACTGTTCACAACGTCTCACATATTGGAGGGGAAATTTTCTTTTAGAAGATTTTAAAGATGCGGGACGTTATCCTTGTGACGCCGATATGATTTTCAAAGGAGGGGCAAATGAGGAAGAAGCGTTTGTGAAAGGGACCTGCCTGTTGCAGTTTGGGCACATTGGTGGTTTTGTGATTGTGGGTTTTCGCTTTTTTGGGCCGTTGGAAGGATCATTGAGTAGTGCCAAACAAATATTTACAATGTTCCCTTCAAAAAGTTTTGAGAAATTTTTACTAAAGTACCAAACTTTGTTGGAGTTTTGTTCAAAAGTACCAAACTTCTTTTTTCTTGTACAAAGATACCAAACTAGGCACATTTATTTTTAAATCAATATTTTTTCAAACTTCAGAAAATTTTGGACCAAATACCCTCAAAAGTTAAACCCATACCGTTCATTTTCCCTCTCATTTTCCCTCTTCTCCCTATTTTCCCTTTATTTTCCCTTCTTTTTTCTTTCTTTCACTTCAATTTCTCCTCTTCCCTTTTTCTTTCTCACACTCAATTCTTCTAATTATTAACAAAAGGTTTCATGCCCTTTGCTAGTATTTACACTTATCGGCTGGAGGTGAGTTCTGGTGGAAACATTCGAACACTCGAAAATCAGAAAGACACATGACACACAATATTACTTTTGTAGCATATATATTACTACTACACTTTTTAATTTATTTCCCATCTATTATTTTATTAAAATTTTTAATTTATTGTAAAATATGAGTCTAAATTTTAATTAGATTGCATTCTACAGTCTTATATATATGTAAGAGAATTGAGAGTGAGAAACAAAAGGGAATAGGAGAAATTAAAGTGATAGAGAGGAAAGAAGAAGAGGGAAAAGGAACGGTACGGGTCTAACTGTATGAGGGTATTTTGGTCCAAAATTTCCTAAATTTAGAAAAAGTATCGATTTAAAAAGAAATGTGTCCAGTTTGGTACTTTTGTACAAAACTCCAACAATGCTTGGTACTTTTGTAAAAAAAAATCTCAAAAGTTTTTTATAGAGAAGTTAGGCAAGTGATTCGGTCTAAGGATTTTTATTTGATTAAATCAAAATACCCTTCACAGTACCTAAATCTTAACTTCTCAACCTAGTGTGAATTTTTATTTTTTTTGAGGGCTACGTAGTGTGACCTTTTTGGAGTGTAGAGTAAATTTTTGATAAAATTTCACATGTGCTCCTTTCATTTATTCCCTCACATTTTCATATCTCATTTCATCTTCTCCCTCATAGTCTCACACACCTCTCTCTCTCTCTCTCTCTCTCTCTCTCTCCTCTGCAAATCCATTACACCACCGTCCTTGATCCCCTCTGCTTTAATCTAGTTTGACCAGATCGAATTTTCGGGGTAAAAGATAAACTCACTTCTTTTTATTTTCAATGTTTTGGGGCTTGGAACCCCTCTAATGCCAACAATTTCAGTTGTAGTCCTATGTGCAACCTTCGTCATTAGTTACCCTCTGAAGATGTCTTCGTTGGGTCGTTTTGCTCATCAATATTCAATGATCCCATGTCTCAAACCCAATGACCAATACGTAAAAATTTCCACCGATTAAGTAGTCGCCTTGTTAGGAGATCAAATTCACCAATGTGTTGTATGATCAATTTAATATATTTGTAATTAAGTTGACCTGATTATCTGTATGTCATATAAATGAATCCCGGCTAATACCCCATGAACCCGCCCAACTGATTTGCACTACATCGTGTAAATTTTGTAGAGTTGGTCTTCTATTTTCTTTTTTTCTTTTTTTTGGAAAATGGTTAAAAAAATTTATTTCCAAAAATAAACCATTTCCCAAAAGGATGACAATGTGCCACCCTTGAGAGAAATAATATCCTTTACATCCAATCATCTAGTACATCACAAAAAGTCTATACAACCAAAATCAGAAGACTAACAGTCTATCTATACAGTGAGAATGGATCGAATTTTTGAAAAAGAAATCTACTCTAGCCTTAATCATGAACTTGATGTGTTTGAGGATCGTTTCCTGGTGACGACTTGCATTACTAAAGATCCTTGCATTCCTCTTGAGCCAAATGGTATGAGTAGTTACTGACAGACATAGACGGTTAAGCTTTTTCTTCCATTGCTTGCCTTTATTGTGTCTCTGTAACCATTTGATTTCCTGAAACAGAGAGTTTCTGAAACTTGTACCACCTACCCATAGTCTCACCTTCTTCCATACTTCAGTCGAGAACGAACACTCAAAGAAAAGATGATCATGCGTCTTTATGGCCGATTTACACAAGTAACATCTGTTCCCTAGGTAGATCCCTCTACTTTGTAAGTTATCTTGGGTTAACAAAGCTCGATGTAATGCTATAACAGTAAGAGCAGCCTTCTTCTACCATCCAAGTTGGGATTATTGTGGGTAATTTTCCAAGTACGGATTATTTTGGAATATTCACCCCAAGTAGGGATTATTATGGGTAATTTTGCCTTATTATTATTATATGCTGAAGGGGCCACGTCCCTCCCGTGGGATCCTTTAAAAGAAAATAAAAGGATCGGGTGCGGGAGGAGAGTGTGTGTGAACCCCCCAAGGAAATCGGGGTTTTGTATTTTATTTTTACTTTAATTGTGCTGAATGGCACACTTATTTTATTTTAGAGTCGCCACTTTACTTTTATGGAAAAATAAAGAAAACCGTTTATTTTAATGACTCCTTAGTCTCGAACCAAATATCTAGATTCGGGGGTGAAGGTACGAATTGTATGGAATGCATACAATTCGCCCATTACAAAAATGGCCTTTACTAATGATTTAGGAAAATATTGTTACAAGTCATTTTGGTGCATAATTAAAAATTATTTATTTAAAACATGCATATTTTATAAACATTCAATTTATAAATACAAACAACACTAAAGAAAAGATAAAATAAATACTAAATATTATACCCTTCATTTATTGATCCTTAGGGTGTATTAGGAGACCCTCGAGAGCTTACCTCGGAATGGGATATACTTGATTGACTCCTCGATGCTGGACTTTAGACACTCCGGAAATTTAGGGCTTATTGTATTTTATTATTTATTATTATTTGTATTTTTGTGAATATTTGTGTAGAGAAAGAATGGAGAAGTACTTAGAGAGAGAAGTATGAGAGATTTTCTGATGAATTGTTGATGCTTGAGAATGGAGAGAAGCTCTCTATTTATAGGGGTGGTTCCCTCTAAGATTCATGCACGGAATTAATGTAGAAAAAGCCGAGCGAATATTAAGAAATTCGCTGGGCAAATATCGAAATTACGGATTATCGCGGGCAGGCCGATGCATGAACCGGAGCTTGGTGAATTTCCTGAAATTCGCTGGAGTCCTGGGAAGAATTCAATGTATATCTTTGAATTCAATGTATTTTATATATAAATTTAAATTTATTTATTTGGGTATTTTTTGGAATATTCCGGGGCATACTAGAATCATGGGTCAATTAGAAATAATTTTTATTTCCAATTTTGCCCTTGGTTTTAGAGTATATTTCCAATTATGCCCTTTTATGAATAAATGAAGCATATAATTAATGAATAGGGGAACGAGTGTCATAAAACCAAGTCAAGGATAGTCAAGGCTCGATTCCTGACCTATTAATCGTCATCGGGTCTGGGGCGACACCATTAGGGTGTCAACAGAAGCCCCTACTTTGACCGAGGCTGTAACCCCGATGGGTACCCTGGATAAAACATAAGAAATAGTACAATATAATAATAGAAATGGATTTGATATATAGTAGAGCCTTCGAGCTTCTACCCCAAAGTTCCCCAACAGGTGTTACTGCAACATAAGTCTATCCATACAATCCCTATAGAATCGTATGACTAGAGATATGCTAAGCAGATCGTAGAAATAAATAGTAACTATAACAAAGGTCTTAAAATCCCAAATAACTAAAATGTGATCTAGACAACTATTACAAACGATTGTGATCAATAGTCGTCCTTCCAGAAATCTCACACGTGTGAACAATACCTGTAAAAATATAAACAACAACGGGGTGAGTTTTACAACTCAGTAACCCATATTAACTATACCCTA
>ONZK01001798.1:7979-19125 GCA_900322385.1 Pharnaceum exiguum | reverse complement strand
AGGTTTAATTCTCTCGTTATGCACTTCTTGTTTTTGAATTTTGGTTAATGCCAAAACAAGATCCATGTATTTTGTGAAAAACGTTGAAGATGTCCAAAATCACTCATAGAAAATGGACTTTTATTTAGTCGAAAATTATTTGTCTTTAATGAAGTGGACTATTTGAACATCCATCTTTGAAAATGAGAGACATGGATTATATCCAAAGTCTAAGTTTTTATCGACATCCCAAAGTCGAGTTTTAAATGAAAAGGATTGTTTTTTGAAATCCAAAGTCAAAACATGTTGTTTTGATGAGGTAGGGAGCTTTAAATGAGGCTCATTCTCAAAGAGAGAACTTTTAATGAGGTTCAATCTCAAAAGGGGGAACTTTTAATGAGGTTCATTCTCAAAGAGGGAACTTTTAATGAGATTCAATCTCAAAGGGGGAACTTTTAATGAGGTTCATTCTCAAAGGGGAAACTTTTAATGAGGTTCAATCTCAAAGGGGGAACTTTTAATGAGTTCATTCTCAAAAGGGAACTTTTAATGAGGTTCACTCTCAAAGGGGGAACTTTTATCGAGGCTCATTCTCGAAAAGGGGAACTTTTAAAGATGTTCATTCTCTCAATTTGGGGATGTTTTAACCTTTTGAATATTCCGAACATGTTTAATGTTCGACACTTGACAAGTGTTCGATGAACTCATGACTTGATTTTATCTCGTAATTTGCACTTTCAAATATGTTTCAAATCTCATATTGGAGCATTTGCTAGACGAATGGCCTTTCACATGTTTTATTCAAGTCAATTTGGTATGACATTGAGCAATTTAATGATTTGTGATTGTTAATCCTTCATGCTCATTGGGAGCGTTGTTGGGATTGATTATTTTCATCATCCTTTGATTCTTCATGCTCAGTGTTGAACATTTCTGGGATTCATTTTTTTTATATATTTGTAAACCACTTTGAAGGGTAGATATCGCTGCTTGGACAACATTTTCGACTATTGATGAAACCTTTCTCAAAGTCTCTGTTAGAGAGATTATTAACCGTGCAATAGTTGCATTGGAATTTCAAAATTTGACCTTGAGCTCGCTCCCTGAAAAACAGTCAAAAACTCTGATGGATTTGGCAATCAATGAGGAAAACGTTGCCTTGGCATCATTTTCAGCTTTTGCTAAAACTTTACACAAAGTCTCCTTTCAAGAGGCTATTAACTATACAAAAGTTGTAATTTCAAAATTTTGACCCCGAGCTCCCGGAAAAATTGCCAAAAACTCATATAGATTTGGCATCGGGGTGGAAAACGCTGACTGGGCAACATTTTTTATTGTGGCTAAGACTTTTCTTTAGAGAGACTTTTAACCATGCAAAAGTTGGAATTTCAAACCTTTGATCCTAAGCTTTCTAAAAAAACATCCAAAAACTCGAATGGATTTGGCAATCGGGGTGGAAAATGCTGTGTGGGCAACATTTTCAACTGTTACAGAAACTTTCCAAAAGTACCCTTTTGATAGACTATTAACCATGCATATGTTGGAATTTAAAATTTTGACCCTGAACTCCTTGAAAAACGACCACAAACTCGTATGGATTTGTCAATCGGGATGGAAAACGCTGCCTGGGCAATATTTTCAACTTTTGCTGAAATTTTGCACAAAGTATCCTTTAGAGAGACAACTAACCATGCTTAAGTTGGAATTACAAATTTGACCCCTAGCTTCGTTAAAAACCGCAAAAACTCGGATCGATTTGGCATCGGGGTAGAAACTATGCATGGGCAACATTTTAGACTGTTCCTGAAACTATGCACAAAGTTTACTTTACAAAGAATATAAACCATGCAATAGTTAGAATTTCATAATTTGACCTCGAGCTCCCAGGAAAATAGCCAAAAACTCGGATAGATTTTCTAATCGGGGTGGAAAACGCTGCCTAGGTAATATTTTCAACTATTGCTGAAACTTTGCACAAAATATTCTATGGAGAGGTTATTAACCATGCATAAGTTGGATTTTCAAAATTTAAACCAGATCTCCCTGATAAATAACCAAAAACTCGGATGGATTGGGCAATTCGGGTGGAAAACGCTGCCTAGGCAACAATTTTAACTTTTGCTGAAATATTGCGCAAATTCTCATTTAGAGAGACTATTAACCATGCAATAGTTCGATTTACAAAATTTGAACCCGAGCACCCTTAGAAACAGGCAAAAACTCAAATGGATTTTGCAATCAACTGGAAAATGCTGCCTCGGTAACATTTTCAACTTTTACTGAAACTTTGCATAAAGTTCTCCTTTAGAGAGAATGTTAACCGTGCTAAATTAGGAATTTTAAATTTTGACCAAGAGCTCCCTGAAAAAATAGCCAAAAACTTGGTTATATTGGAAATCAGGGTTGAAAACGCTTCCCAAGTAATATTTTAATATTTTAGTGAAACATAGAACAAAGTCTAATGTAGAGAGACTATTCACCGTGCCAAAGTTGGAACTTTAAAATTTGACCATGAGCTCCCTAAAAACAGCCAAAACCTCAAATGGATTTGGCAATTAGGGTGGAAAACGCAGGTTAGACAACATTTCAACTTTTGCTGAATTATTGCACAAAGTCTTCTTTAGATATATTATTAACCGTGCAATAGTTTGAATTTTAAATTTCACCTGAGCTCCTTGAAAAACAGTCAAAAACTCAGATGGATTTGCCAATCGGGGAGGAAAACTCTGCCCAACAACATTTCGATTGTTTATGAAACTTTGCACAAAGACTCCTTTGGAGAGCCTAGATTAACCCTTCAAAATTGGAATTTCAAAATTTGAGCCCGACCTCCGTGAAAAACAACCAAAACACGAAGGGCGTGTTCAGTTGGGGAAAACAAGGGTATTTTCTGGGAAAAAAATTCTTGGAATCAGAATCTGCGTTCAGAAGCCCAATTCTCCATTTCAGAAATCCAGATCATGGAAATCATGGTTTTCCAATTTAACACATGAAGCTTGAAAACATGCATTTGGTTGTTTCCCGTGTAAAAAATCTCGCGTATTTTCTTGTGTTCTCTAAGCATGCCTCATAAAAATAAAAGGAAATTGCCTACCAAGTGAACGAAGTCTACAGCGACATTTCATATCTAATTTTCTTTTACTATTGATACTCTCTCTCTCTCTGTCTCTTGCCCCCTCCTCTCTCCTTCTCCTTGGCACTTTAGTAGTACTTCAATGATTTGTGTTGAAACTTCAAGTTTGTTGCTGGGTTTCATCAAAGTCCCCTTTTTGAGATCTATGTCTTCTTTTTTTTGGACCATAGATGTATCTTTTGAAGTCTCCCATTTCATCTTTGTTTTATGCTCTTTGAATCTTTATCAAGTATGATCTGTTTCTTTTCCATATTCTTTATTTGGAATTTTTTTTTGGGACTTCTTAAACTGAAGAGCGGATATTGGGTTTATTTGATTAACTTTTATCAATGATTTTTGTAAGAGGATCAATGGAGAGAGAAAAAGTTGTCTTGCAATGAAGAAAAGGTGTAAAAAAAAAGGTTTATCTTTTAATTGACAAGAAAAAGAAAAAGAGTAATGGTATTGATTGTATTTTGATCAGCCGTAGATGGGAAGAGGGTTTGGATAACTGGGTTGGTGTTCAATGTTCATTTTCATTTGTTTTAATGTGAAGGTTTTGTTTTTCTGGGTCTGATTTATGCCATGGGGTTTTGTAAGTGAACATGATTTCTTATTTTCAAGAGTTCTAATTTTGGTACTTTTCAACACAATTCCTTAGTTTTTCTTTATTCTCATTTGGGACTAAAAAGTATGAAAAATAAAGAAAAATAAAGATAGAAAAATAGAGATATATCTCTGTTACTGAACACACCCTAATGGATTTGGTAATTAGGGTGTAAAACGCAACATGAGCAACATTTTCAGGTTTTGCTGAAACTTTGCACAAAGATTCTTTTAGAGAGACTACTAACCACGCAAAGTTTGAATTTCTAATTTCACCCCGAGATCCTTGAAAAACGGCCAAAAACTTGGATGGATTTGGCAATCTAGGTAGAAAACGTTGCGTGGGCAACATTTTCAACTTTTGCTGAAACTTTCTACAAAGTCACCTTTAGAGAGACTATTAACAATCTACAATTTCGAATTTTAAAATTTGACCCTGAGCTCCATGAAAAACAACCATAAACTCGGATGGACTTGTCGATTGTTGTGGAAAACGTTATCAGGGCGACATTTCAACTTTTACTGAAACTTTACACAAAGTCTACTTTAGAGAGACTAGTAACCATGCAATAGTTGGAGTTTTATAATTTGACCCCGAGCTCCCTGAATATAGCCAAAAACTCGAATGTTTTTAGCAATTAGGAGGGAAAACGCTATCCGGCAACATTTTCAACTGTTGCTGAACTTTTGCAAAAGTATCCTTTAGGGAGACTATTAACCATGCATGATTTGGAATTTTATAATTTGACCCTTAGCTCTTTGAAAAACAGCTAAAAGCTCTGATGGATTTAGCAATTAGGGCGGAAAAGCTGCCTAGGCAATATTTTCAGTTGTTGTTGAAACCTTGTACAAATTCTCCTTTAGAAAGACTATTAACCATGCAGTAGTTAAAATTTTAAAATTTGACCACAAGCTCCCTCAGAAATAGGGAAAAACTCAAACGGATTTTGCAATCGGGGTGGAAAATGCTACCTCGGTGACATTTTCAACTTTTGCTGAAACTTTGCATATAGTCTCCTGTAGAGAGAATTTTAACCGTGCAAAATTTGGAATTTATAATTTGACCGCGTGCTTCCTAAAAAAATAGCCAAAAACTCGTTTAGATTTGGCAATCAGGGTTAAAAACGCTGCCCAAGCAAAATTTTAAACTTTTGCTGAAACATTGCACAAAGTCTTCTTTTGAGGGACTATTAATCTTGCAAAAGTTGAACTTTGAAATTTGACACCGAGCTACCAAAAAAACAGTCAAAAACTCGGATGGATTTGTCAATTAGTGTGGAAAACGCTGCCTAGGCTACGTTTTCAACTCCCTAAAAAAAACCAAAAACTCGGATATATTTGACAATCAAGGTGGAAAACGCTGCCTGAGCAATATTCTTAACTTTTGCTAAAAGTTTGCACAAAGTCTCATTTAAAGAGACTATTATCCATGCAAAAGTTGGCATTATAAAATTTGACCCTAAGCTCCCTTAAAAACAGCAAAAACCTCGGATAGATTTGGCAAACCGGGTGGAAGGCGCTGCCTGGGCAACAATTTCGACTGTCGCTAAAACTTTGCATAAAGTCTCCTTTAGTGAGACTACTAACCTTGAAAAAGTTGGAATTTCAAAATTTGACCCCAACTTTATGAAAAAAAAACCAAAAACTCATATAGATATGGTAATCGCGGTAGATAACACTGCCTATGCCACATTTCAACTGTTACTGAAACTTTGCACAAAATCTCCTTTAGAGAGATTATGATGCAAATTTTCGAATTTCAAAATTTGACCCTGAGCTCCTTGAAAAACAACAAAAAACACTAATGGATTTGGAAATCAGGGTGGAAAACGCTACTTAGAAAACATTTTCAACTGTTGCAGAAACTTTTCACAAAGTCTCCTTTAGAGAGATTATATAATCCCTGAAAAAGTTGGAATTTAAAATTTAACCCCGAGCTCCATGAAAACAATCAAAAACTCGGATTGATTTGGTAATCGGGGTGAAAAACGCTATCCAGGCAACATTTTAAACTTTTGTTGAAATTTGAACAAAAAAAAACAGTCTCCTTTAAAGAGACTATTAATCATGCAATAGTTGGAATTTCAAAATTTGACCTCGAGCTCCTAGAATAACAACCAAACACTCGTATAGATTTGACAATTGGGGTGGAAAACACTGCTTGGGCAAAATTTTAAGGAAATTTACCATTTTGGGTACCTGACCTATACCATAATACCAAATTGGGGTCCAAAGTATTCAATATGTCAAACAGGGTACCTATACTTTGAATGTTGTATCAAAATGGGACCCCAATCAGTTTTCTATCACATAAATTGTCCAAGTTAGGGTCATTTGAGTAATTTTGCACGCAGGATTTAGTATTATGGTATAGGTCAGGTACCTAAAATGGTAAATTTCCAAATTTTAAACTTTTCCTAAAACTTTGCAC
Source organism: Pharnaceum exiguum (assembly GCA_900322385.1). Lineage (NCBI taxonomy): Eukaryota > Viridiplantae > Streptophyta > Magnoliopsida > Caryophyllales > Molluginaceae > Pharnaceum > Pharnaceum exiguum. Next base: position 12,997 of record ONZK01001798.1, on the reverse strand, counting down.
AAAGTCTCATTTAGAGAGACTGTTAACCATTCAATACTTGGAATTTTCAAATTTGACCCCAAACTCCCTGAAAAACAGTCACCAACTCGAATGGATTCGCAATTAGGGTGGAAAACGCTGTCTGTACAACATTTTCAACTTTTGGTAAAAACTTTGAACAAAGTCTCCTTTAGAGAGACTATAAGGCCCGTAATAGTTCGAATTTCAAAATTTTACCCCAAGCTCCATGAAAAATAGCCAAAAGCTCTAATTGATTTAGCAATCGCAGTGGAAAACGCTACTTGGGGAACACTTTCAACTTTTGCTTAAACTTTGCACTAAGTCACTTTTAGAGAGATAATAAACTATTCTCAACATAGAATTTTAAAATTTAACCCCGAGCTACTAAAAAACAACCAATACTCAGAAGGATTTGGAATCTAGGAGGAAACAATGCATGGGCAATATTTTCAACTTTTGATGAAACTTTGCACAAAGTCTCGTTTAGAGGGACTATTTACCATTTAATACTTGGAATTGTAAAATGTGACTCAGAGTTCCCTGAAAATTAGGCGAAAAATTAGATGGATTTGTTAATAGGAGTGAAAAACGCTGCCTACGCAACATTTTTAACTTCTGTTGAAACTTTGCATAGTCTCCTTTGGAGAGAATGCTCACATGCAAAATTTGAAATATCAAAATTTGAACGCGTGCTCCTTGAAAAAATTAGCTAAAAACTCAGTTAGATTCGGAAATCGGGGTTGGAAATGCTCCCTAAGCAACATTTTAATCTTTTGCTGAAACAATGCAAAAAGTCTACATTAGATAGACTATTAACCGTCCAAAAGTTAATAGAACTTTGAAATTTGACATTGAGCTCCCTCAAAAACAGCCGAAAACTCGAATGGATTTGGCAATAAAGGTGGAAAAGGCTGCCTAGGCAACATTTTCGCTTTTTACTGAAATATTGCACAAAGTCTCCTTTAGAGATACTATTAACCGGGCAATACTTGGAATTTCAAAATTTGACACATAGCTTCCTGAAAAACAGGCAAAAACTTGGATGGATTTGGCAAGCGGGGTGGAAAACGCTACTTGGCAACATTTTTAACTTTTGTTGAAACTTTGCACAAAGTCTCCTTTAGATATATTGTTAACCATTGAAAAGTTGAAATTTCAAAATTTGCCCCCGAGCCCCCTGAAAAACTGACAAATCTCCGATGAATTTCTCAATCGTTGAGGAAAACGCTGCCTAGGCAAACATTTTCAACTTTTGGTGAAACTTTGAACAAAGTCTCCTTTAGAGAGACTATAAACCACGTAATAGTTCGAATTTCAAAATTTTACCCCAAGCTCCATAAAAATAGCCAAAAACTCTAATTGATTTTGCAATCGCAGTGGAAAAACGCTGCTTGGGCAACACTTTCAACTTTTGCTTAAACATTGCACAAAGTCTCTTTTAGAGAGACTATTAACTATGCAAAAGGTAGAATTTTAAAATTTGACCCCGAGCTACTAAAAAACCACCCAAATACTCCGTAGGATTTGGGAATAAAGGAGGAAAACACTGTCTGGGCAATATTTTCAACTTTTGCTGAAATTTTGCACAAATTATCGTTTATAGAGACTTTTTACCATTAAATACTTGGATTTTCAAATTTGACCCAGAACTCCTTGAAAAATAGGCAAAAAAATCAGATGGATTTGGTAATTGGGGTGGACAACGCTGCCTAAAAAACATTTTCAACTTTTGTTGAAACTTTGCATAGTTTCCTTTAGAGAGAATGTTAACATGCAAAATTCAGAATATCAAAATTTGACCGCGTGCTCCTTGAAAAATAGGCAAAAAATCAGATGGAAATCAGGGTTTGAAACGCTCCCTAAGCGACATTTTAAACTTTTGTTGAAATAGTGCACAAAGTCTACATTAGATAGACTATTAATCGTCCAAAAGTTGAAACTTTGAAATTTGACCTTGATCTCCCTAAAAAAACGGCCAAAAACTCAAATGGATTTGGCAATAAGGGTGGAAAACGCTGCCTAAGCAACATTTTCATTTTTTACTGAAACATTGCACAAAGTCTCCTTTAGAGATACTATTAACTGTGCAATACTCGGAATTTCAAAATTTGACTCATAGCCTCCTGAAAAATAGGCAAAACCTTGGATGGATTTGGAAACTGGGGTGGAAAACGCTACTTGCAACATTTTGAACTTCTGTTGAAAGTTTGCACAAAGTCTCGTTTAGATAAACTATTAACCATTGAAAAGTTGAAATTTCAAAATTTGACCCCGAGCCCCGTAAAAAACTGCCAAATCTCAGATGGATTTCGCAATGGGTGTGGAAAACGCTGCCTGGGCAACATTTTCAACTTTTGCTGAAACTTTGCACAATTTAAAGAGACTATTATCCACGCAAAAGTTGGCATTACAAAATATAACCCAAGCTCCCTGAAATAAAGCCAAAACCTCGAATGGATATGGCAATCGGGGTGGAAAACGCTACATGGGCCACCTTTTCGACTGTTATTGAAACTTTGCATAAAGTCTCCTTTAAATATGCGGTTAAGCATGGAAAAGTTGATATTTCAAAATTTTACCCTCAGCCCACTGAAAAACTGCTAAAAACTCAGGTGGATTTCGCAATCGGTGTGTAAAACGCTACTTAGGCAAGATTTTCAACTTTTGCTGAAACTCTACACGAAGTCTCCTTTAGAGAGACTACTAGTGTTATGCCCGCGCTACGCACGTGTTCTTTAAGTGAGCATTTCCAATTTATACTTAATAGTTAAAACCTCATATTGTATACTACAGTTTTATATGCAATGAGCATGGTAAATAAAGTATCACGCACTACTCAAAATATGAAAATCTATATTAGGTTTTTGTTGATTTTTTTCCCTTTTCCAGTAGACCTATATAAATCATAGAGATATTGAAAACAACAAAAAGAACAAACAATAGTCATATATTGGTTCACTACACTCAAAGTCAGGTAAAATGTATGTCACATATGTAGTGCCAAGATGAACATAGGAAATAACGGAACAACTGAAAAAATAAACAATACATCTGATATGCAAAGGAGGTGCAATTTTAGCAAATAGCAGAGAGAGAGAGATAAAATGCAAGGCCGAAGCATCAATATTCCAAAGGAGCAAAAAGTGGACTTCAAATAGTGCTTCAACATCAATATCAATAGTAGTCCAAGTCTGGACTCATCTTCATAAATCTGCAATTAAAATATTGAGATCATAGATCATCACTTTTAAAGGATGAAAGAAACAGACAAACCAAAAGGAGAGAAGGGGTCATAATACCAAAGATTAGATCATTCCTGACTCTTACGTCTTAAAAAGTAAGACAGCTCTACACTGAAGTAAGACTAAGAAACCTAAGTCAGCCTAATTAAGGCATAATGGTGGCAATATGGAATGTAAATTCAAATAACAGACTATTTGATAGCCTCGGATAAAATCAAAACTGATCACAACAAGAAAAGTGCAAAAAAAGAACTGGTTATAATTCATTACATAAGCATGATTCACACATATTATACATAAACATAACAAAAGTATGTTCACTGACAACAACTTAAATAGGCTCACCATTAGGAATCTATGCAGAATTTGATTCAGTGATTCATTGGTCAAACCACGATCAATCAATCATAGTATACTTGTAAGGATTGTGGGGGCCAGATTCTTCGAATACAATACCGGAGTATTCATACACGTCGAATCGAGGAGATATACGTATTTCGTAGAAATACGCCCACAGGAATGGAAAATTGTCATTAAAAGACTAGGAGTCGCCAGCTTACTTATTATTACCGAGTAAGAACGGTATCGGACGGGGCTGGCCTCTCAATTAATAATCATAAGGAGGATTAACTAAGAAGCCGTAAGGTTAACTCCATAGCTACTCCCAAGGCTATCTCGAATTAACCAGTCATGCGTACCAGAGATGAGGGTAAAGGTATAGGTTAGAGGGTGCGAACGTAAGAGTACTCGTCTCCCTCTCCATACTGAGTATGGTATGGTCTCGTACTAATGTGTTATATCCATATAGAACTTTCGATGGTTGAACTTAATTTAAACACGTATATATACCTAAGCATGATTTTCTAAACATGAATTTCCCGCACATAGTCATATAGCACACAACATATATATACAAGGTAGAATAGAAATAAGACCGACTTGCTATTTACAAATGGTGGACTTGAAATTGAACTGCGCTACGTATCCCATTGAACTTGGGATCCAATGGGAATCAAAGTCCCACGTAGTTCTAACCAGGGCCCCGTCTTAACTACAGGAAATCCACTTGGGTAGGGATGGTGTTACGATCATCAAATTAACCAAAAAGGAAAGGTTAATTGTCATAATTTGCTTCGGCAAATCGAATCGAAATGGAATCGAGCTAAACCGCCTTGGGAGTTCCTATTCCCGTTTCGGTCCTAGCTTGGGTTCAAAATAATAACCAGAAGGGGTCCCCTTTGCCCTTGCCGCATTGCATCTCAAAGTGGAAATGAAGGGTGATTGGATTTGCTTCAACTAGTATGACAAATAGCTCTTCAAATTTGGCTCAAATGGGGTTTGAATGAAATGGGTTTGAATAAGATGGATTAGAAGTAGACGGGTGAATGGATTGGAGTGGATCTTCGTAATTTGGGATAGGGCCCCTTTGGATGGCCCAACGTCAAATAAGAGGTAATGGTTTATCATCCTTCTTCATGCTCATGGAAATCTTATCACTTGGTTAGAGTGATTTGATATCGTAAGTGTGAGGAGGGGTGATAAGTCATGGCCTCCTATTTAAAATTAGGTCATACCACTTGCTAGAAAACAAGCCGGTCCTAATTCTATTCAACCACGCGCTTATGGACCGGTCAATGTTGATTGACTGGGGTTTATTTTAATTAGTTGAAGTTGTTTTTAATCGCATGCAACATGTAACATGATATGAACCTTGGATCAAAAACTCAAGTGGTCTTACATTTCCGGTATAAAATATTACATTGGTGGTACCCGGAA
>ONZK01001793.1:266718-294727 GCA_900322385.1 Pharnaceum exiguum | reverse complement strand
TGACTAATGACTAGTGGGTATTTTTATATGACTAATGACTAGTAGTAATATGACTAGTGAAATCTTTTATATGACTAATGTCTCTGACGTGGCACATGGTGTATATATACACCCGATACACGGAAGACGGGCTGATTTAAGTTAGTATATCAATAGAAATGTCTCACATGATTGTTACACACCCGTAAAAAGAATAATATTGATAGAACTATGATAAGAACAAGCCTTTAATTTGCAACTCTCGCAAGTTTTTTCAGTAAAAAGTAAACTCTTTTTTTTTTTATAGCAAAGTAAAAAGTAAACTTTTTGGTGGTTGTCAAACCCGGCCCCAGCCCGGCGTTTCGTATTTCAGAAAGCTACCGAAACGTGAAACGCCATGACACGAGACGTTTCCTTAAATTTCCGAAACGGGAAAGAGAATTGGGACACATCCCGAAGACCGGTAATTCCTTTTATGACTACAGAAAACGAATAAAGACGCAGTGTGCAAGGGTAAAAAAGAATGAGAATATGAGAAGGTAGCTACTTGGCTGGCGCTACTGGTTTTGTTGTGATTTATGTAGAATAGAACACATTATTCGTATGTCTCATGTAATTTGATTGATTGACTGAATGTAATCTTGAAACTTCTCCCCGTGAAAAAAAAAAACGGTGGAAGTGTGCAAAAATAAACTACTATACACTATACGCCCTTAAAAAATTTAGAATGTACCCATTTGTTTTTTTATTTTTAATGAAAGCATTCTACGACACTAAGTACAAGCAAGTAATTGAAGAAGTAAGATTGTTTCTTTCAAGCCATAGAGAATTAGAGAGTATGCGACAGTAGTTATTACAAGCCTTAGAAGTTGTTTCTGCCAGTGCTTGCCTTTTGTTATATTGGAGTTACCATCGCATTTCTTGTCTCAATGATCGAGCTCTTGGGGCAAGTTTATCCCTACAACTTTAGTGGGTTGTAAGGTAGTTGCAACACAGTTGCAGGGATAAGCTTGTTACAACTTTGGCAAAGTTGCAAGACGGGGTATTCATATGAATACCTCACCTTGCAACTTTCTCTCTCTTTTTCATTTAATATTTGCTCATTATTTTATTGTATTTCTTCTCAAAACTATACCATCCAAACTTTTTGTACAAATAAAATATTTGAAAATTAGATGACATAATAAATGTGCACAAGTTTAGAGGAGTTGTAACAAAGTTGTAGGGATAATGTGGAAGTGGAAATAGAGTTGTAAGATGATGTGGCATGCATAAAAATTTGTGTAGAGTTGTAAGTAAGTTGTAGGGATAAACTTGCCCTTAGAGGAAATCCTGCCCAATTCACATCTTTGCTATAGCACAAACTAGCTTCGAGAAAGGGCACTGGAAAAACAAGTAAATAACATTCTCTGCATGCTTTTCACACAAATTAAATAACATCTATGTGCCATTGGGATGCCTTGGTGCTACAAATTATATTGGGTACTCAGGCTGTTCTCTAGTGCAAGTACGTGGTAAGTTAATACTTTGCCTCTATAAAACAGTTGAGTCCCATATAAACTTCTAGTAACAATCCTAACAATTCGAGCCTGCATCTTGAAAAAATTCATAAGACTTTCTTGTCATGAACAAATTTTTTGTCAGCCATTCAGAAAATAATTATTTTTGCTCGGCTCACTCATCATGCTTGCTTGATCAAAAGATCCTTGGTATGCAGCATACTTTTCCAAATCCATGATGAATTTGATTTCAACTCAATACTCCAAACATCCTTCCGCTCAAATAATAGGCTTTGATCCATCTAAGCCAAACCGGGGAATTATAGTAAGTAATTCTACAAAACAGTTTGAACATTTGTGCTTTGTTCCAACTTAACATCTCTTTGATACCAACCCCAGCTTTCTTCTTTTCTCTGCAAATCTTTTCTCAACTCAACAAGACTAGCTTTTTATGCTCTTCATTGCTATCCTAAAAGAAGTTTCTTTCTATTTCCTTATCTCATATATCACTCCAACTGGCAACAAAATCCCACAACACCAAAAAAAATCTGAGCTAGCCCAATAATGATGTGTGAGTTTTCTGAGCTTATCAAGTAATTGATGAAACAGTTCCATAGTCAGTTTCTTTGAATTTAGGGAAGTCCCAAGTATCTAAAAGGTCAGGTTCAACTTATTGGTTGTTTAAGTTGCTTTTATCTTAATTTGTTTGTTTTAGTTCAACTTTAACATTAAAAATTAAAATATTTATATTTATTTTATTTTATTTTATTTTTTTCAATTCAGTATAGTTAATTATTTCCATATTTAACCTAAGAATAGTTAGAATTATACTTTTAGTCACTGTGAATTAGGCAAAGAGATAGACATGAGAATGTATTAGTGAAAATGTAAAGAAAATTTAATGATGACAGGACTCAGGAGTGACCAATTTATTGTTTTATAAAAAACTTATTCAACAATAGAAATTTTTCACAAGTAAATATATTTTAGGCAACTTCTAATGTTGGTAAACATAATTGATTCAAATAATATCTTATTGTTCAGAAAAATATTATTAAAACATTTTTAGAGAGTTTATTTAAGGCTAAATAAATATAGTATATACATGATAGATTTATTTCGGCAGAGTGACTTTTGTCATTTGTGAAATTAATTTGGTTGCCACCTGCATGTTAATTTTGATAGAAAGTTGTGTTTTAAGATAATAACTAGTACTATTAGTCTTGTACGAATGCAGAAGACATTCAAAAGCTATCAAATAGATAAAATATGAATGGTAAACATTGTGATTAATTTGGTCAATAAGACTGCATTTCAACTTAATTTAGACTCTTATTTTTAAACTTATTTTAATTGGTCTGACTGCAATCTTGCCAATCTAATTTAGTATAATGTTAGTTATAACTACAACCATCTAAAATCAGTTTATTTAAGTTCATACGATTAAGTTAAAGTTTAACATTTCAATTTTTATATAAATTGATATTTTTTTCATCTTAAGTTATTAGATAAAAAAAAGATTAGCACTTATATATGTATGAAACTATACATGTTTAAGAATTCTTTAGTACAACACTTCATTGAAGCATGTCGTGAAAATTCTTTTTAGTTTATTTATTTATTGTGATTTTATTAAAAATATAATCAATTGTAAATTTAATATGAGTTACGTGTATTAGTATTAGGATAGGATAATAATATTATATACTTCGGTTCTCAAAAAAAATAAAATTATATACACCTTTAAAAAAGAGAGTAATATTAGTTTTTAATTATGTAAGACTATTATTAGAAGAGCATTAAAATTAGAACATGTATTAATATAAGAAACGTGCAACTCACGGGATTAAATATAATAACTACTAAAATCAGGACGCTTAGGTGCTGTTTGGGATTGTTGCGAGTTGCCAGTTTTCAGTTTTTTTCGAAACTAAAAACCAGTTTTTGGAAACCAAAAAAAGTGGTTTCCAAATTTCTGTTGTCAGTTTTGAAAATGATAAGTAGATGTATCAGGTCTAATGTTTTACTTTTAAAAATAACCTTATTATCACCAAGTTGAAAATATTTGAAAACCAAAAATAGAAAACTCACAATGATCCCGAACATAGGATTTGGATTCAAATTAGTAGAACATCATACTGTACTTCGCAATGATCACTAATTTTCTTCTTTGACTTTAATATGATGCTCAAGCAGACTAATAGAGAGAAACGGTACCCAGTTGCGAGCCAAATACAATATAGATTTACCAAAAGTAATTGTCAACCTTCAAATTCTTCTTTTCCGATTGCAATGTCAACTATTTTTTATTTTTTTGGTAACAATATTATGTCAAACCAAATTTAATATAAGTGTCGTCTCAAAAATTCAGATTAGCTACGTATTGTTGGTCTAAAGGTCAATAACGAGACAACACGTGGCAAAGCTTAGAGCGAGGCAGTGAGCTATACTGAGTTACTGACTACTGAGCATTCACAAGCGATTCATGATAATGAACTTCCCCGAAAAAGCTTGGCAGGTCGCCTGGCTTGTCTACATTATTATTTAGTAGGAGTACGAGTTGTGATATACGTACAACGCATTCAGCCATATATACGTTTAATAAATATGTGCGAAATGCTTAGATCAGTTAGATAAATAATTTTGAAAATGCATAGCAATATGTGAATATGTAATCCTATGCGTAATCATCATCGTCAGATTATTATTGACTTCTTGGTTTAATGAGTATTATGATTTCTGCCTTCGCGTGCTTATGAATTTTATAATCTACTCCTATTTGACCAATATGCTGTAGGTACTGGTTTTGGAGTTCCTGGTTTTGCTGTTTTGCACTTAATCCCCCTCGCCCTTTGGAAGATTTTTTAACTAACACTTCTGTTGCTTAATTTTGTCAACCTATGAGGTCCTGAATGGATCGGGATTTAATAAGGGGTTGACTATTCTGCTATACGTACGTCTTGTACACACATATATATCTATCAATAACAACGCCGTTAGACACGTATATTAAGTTGCAACTTCTTCATTGTCTTGCCACCAGAGATTCAATTGACCTGGAATTTAAAAATAGAACAAGAACGTCAATATCTTAAAGTTGTCACATCCAGACAGTTGTAGACTATCACGATGGACATTAGACACTTAGCTTTGCATGTATGTAATTCCATGTAATAGAAAATTTACTTTTAAAAAAAGTACGTACATTGCATACCCTTAATATATATCTTGAAAGGAAATACTACAAGTAACTCTGGGAATCTAATTTAATAGCAGAAGCGAGAGCTTTTGTGATGAATCGTGTCAAATTAACATTACTCTTGTGATTTAAAAACCTTGTTACTACGTATATATACAACAACAACAACAAACGAGTGTAACCCCATTTAATGAGGGTACTCGGGTGGTCAGGATGTACGTAACAATACCCTTATTTAAGAAAACAGACAGTAAGAAGCACCATGACAGCTTGGTAAGTCTCTCATATTTTTCAGGATGTTAATCGATCAATTGGCAAATTGGATAGCTTAGTAGGAACATAGGATTGATTGTTCCCTAGCTGAGACGAATGTAGAATTTCATAATCTTTCTTTGTTGGATTAGGATTAAACGGTGACATAACAATTTCTTTCAATCAAAATAATAATAATAATAATAATAAATTACATTTTCAATTGACAACATAATAAATATTACGGATATAATTGAAAATTATTGTATATGATTGGTTACCGGTTACAATGAACACAATCTTGAGATTTTAAAAAAATCACCAAAAAGAAACTCCCAACTCCAACTGCCTAGAACTCGGCGGCAAAAGGATGTCGGCCAATGATAAAATTGAAGATAGGAAGGTACTAAGTAGTTACGTACGGGTGCTCTAGCCTCTAGCCAACAAACTACGAGCCTAAACACAAACATAAGGTCCACATTACACGTATTGTACTCACTTAGTGATTCATTCTCAGTGAGTAAAAGCGAGGGCCCTTGCTAAAAATAGAGAAGCCAGAAGGCCCAGAACATATGCTAGCTAGAGAGTACTACTCACTATTTTGTTGAAGTGGTCGTAGATTGATCACTGATTATTACTCGTACGACTTTAGACATAGTCCGACTGACCAGTATCAAGTGACCACTGACCAGTGACTGCTCATGTTTTTCTTCTTTTTGATAGAAGACCGCTCATGTTTTTCAGAAGAGAAAATAAGAGAAATTCATTTAGCAATTAATTCCAAAAGGTCAGTAGGTGACGTACGTCATGTGGTGCACATAATTGAAACATTATGGAGCCGGGGAGCAGTTGTGACTTCGGGTTGTCCTGGTCTAACTTTGGTGTCCCACGATGGTGTACCACTCCAATCTCAACCGTCTATGATTTATTATTGGATGAAAAGAAATGAATTAACAAATCGCAAATGGCTGAGATTGGAGTGGGACACGGATTGGTACACCGTTTGGGACACCAAAGCTCCTCTAGGGTTGTCCCAAGTCTTAACTTTGCCCCGTTCATTCGCTCACTCGTCTGGGTTGAGGTTAAGATCATGTTCTTTTTGACGGACGTAGTTCTTTCCGAATTTTAGTACATTAAAGTAATTGAAATATTGCTTTCAAAAAAATAAAGTGATTGATATAATCTAAATAGAAAGCTATCAAATTTAAATGAATACACTCTCCGTTTCGAATTGTTGTTCATGTATTCTATTTTAGACGTTTCTATTTGTTATTTTTATTTCCTTATTTGGTATGTCGTTTGGTGAAAATGAGCTATTTACCCCTTTTACTTTAATGGCCAAAGTCCCAAATATGCTCTCTATCCATGTGACTCTTAATATGAATTGAGTGGTATATGTGACAATTTCAAAATTTCTAAAACCTTGTGCAAATATCAAACAGGATAAATCAAAACGAAGGCACTAACATTTACAAAGTGTGAAGGAAACCACTAAATTGAACTAAAAAATGGTAAAACAAAAATGTTGCTACGAAATAATGACTTCAATAGAGTATTATTATACACATGGTGTATATATAACATGCACAATTCGTACATGGTACACCCGGGTGTACGGAGTTATGTACAGTGGCGGAGCCAGGAATTTTTTCTAAGGGGGGCCGTAGTACTTTATCATCAACTCTAGGTTTTTGGAAGAAAAAAACTATTAAAAGAAATTCCATACTGTATATAGAGAAAAAATGGAACACTATAGGTAATTCATGAACAAAAGATGAAGAGAAAAATTTGTGTGCGCCCATTAATATTTACTCGACAGACCATCAATGACTACCCGATGGGTCATTAAAAAGCAATCTTATATATGAAAGTGAGTCCTACAATTTTTTGTGAAGACAAAAATGGAAAAAAACGCTTTTAACTATTAGAATTAATGGTTCTAAAAAAAATAATAGAATTAATAAAAAAGGCTATACGGAGTACATTATTTAGCTAGTATTAGTCATACGTGGGGTACTAAAGTTAAGAAATGAAAAGAGAGCTAGCAGCTAGTAGCCTAGTATGACAAGCAAATCATCAGCGACGGGCACTACGTAGTACTTAATAATAAAAAAAAAGCGAAGAGAAGGAGCATCATGTCGATCTCGCGACCCATTTGAAGACATTTGGAGCCCTTACCAGCTCAGCTACTGCTGGTATATGTTTCACAGTAATACTTAAACGTACATAGCTTTTCCGAGACTTGGGAGGGGCCAGGGCCCCGGCTGGCCCCCCGTCTCCGCCACTGGCTAGGTACACCCTGTAGGCTAAGTTTTAAATAAACAAAAATAAATACAAAGGTGGGTGTACGGTGCTAGGTACACTCGGGTGTACGGTGTAAATTGCCTAACATGCACCATATCTCTCCTTATAACATGTGTTTACAAAAAAAAAGAGACAGAGAAAAAAAAGAAAGAAAAATAAACCCACTAACACCCCAGAGGTTGTATGGGTATAAATTGTAAGTTATACCCATAACCAATCAATTATTTTACTATTTTAGTTAATTGTATATAAGATTATGTTAGTAATTAATCTAATTATCATATATGAATTAGTTGAAACGTCTTCTTAGAGGCAGCTTATTACTATTGGAGGCCCAAAATGTGTTACGCCCAACCAATATGGGCATAATTCGATTAATCCCGTATTAGTGCTTAAATAAGATCAAGCCCACCATTCTTTAATCTGCCCGCTTGTATATTAGATGTGGTTGACTGACAGGGCACGCCTTCAGATATACACGTTTAGGGTAATCACAAGCCGTAACCGTCAAACACAGATTAATGAGACATAAAGGGTTAAGAGTGTGTTAGGATTCGAAACTAGCACTTGGGAGCACTAATCAAGGTTACTTTGTGGATACTAGTAGAGGTATATCGCGTGACGTATTCAATAAAGATATAACCAATCCTTTGATCATACTAGCCCAGAACAAAGTATTTGAGATGGAGATTTAGTATTTTAACAATTGTATGTATCCTGATTTGCTACTTAGAATGTCTAAATTCCCTCATAAATACCTCATTTTCTCCCATTCTACATTTCGATAGGGACGACGACGACGATGGAGACAACAACGATGTCAACAACTTCCTCTCTCTCATCTACATTTTGTTTTAGATCTCCTCTTTGTCCTGTGTCTGATCCTCTCCCTTCTCCCTCTCAATTCTTCACCACGTACGGCAGCGAAAGGAAAGAGCCGCGACAAGGACGCCGTACAACCTTACTCTTTCGTTTCTGATGTCAGTCATTAGTAAGCATTACATTTTCTCTCTTCTCGCACCTTTAAATTCAGATGTCTTTCCCTTCCTCGAAGTTCAATTTCAAATCTCAACTTTCACATGTATTTCCCTTCCTCGAAGTTCAATTACAACTCTTATTCTTTCGGAACTGCTAAACTGGTATAAGGTTTGGATGATACCGATAAAGTTATATGTTTAATAATGTTATTAAGTGCCCTAATTTTTTTTGAATTATATAGTTAATTTGACCATACATCAATAAATATTTGTTTAGATACAAACATTAACTGATTAGTGGTAGCAAAGTTTAAAAGTTTGTACTAAAATCCAACCAATATTTTTAATAATAATGTCATACAACACTTTCAACAAATGATGGTGATATAATATGTGAGGAGAAAGCAAATGTAGGGTCAAATTAAGGGTTAGGATACAATGGCTTGGTTTTTAACTAGGCATATAGTATGATAAAAAAAAGTGCAACGATTTTAATGGAGGAGGGGGATAAAGTCCTCTAAATCAATTGTGAGGTGTATAAATTTAAAGAACCATCAAAATTTGGAGATTAGTAAATCACTTAATTTATTTTTTCATACGTACTACTAGTTTAAGCTATGTTCTTAGGGCAACTTTATCCCTACAACTTTGTGAGTTGTAAGGAAGTTGCAACCAAAGTTGTAGGGATAATCTTCTTAAAATTTTGCAAAGTTGCAAGGTGAGGTATTCATATGAATACCTCCCTTTGCAACTCTTACATTCAATGCATGTGCTTTATCATTGGTTCCATCAATTATTTTTTGTATTTCCAAATTTTATGTCCATCTAAATTTAAAAACAAATAAAATATTTGGAAAGTTGTATCAAAGTTGTAGGGATAATGTGGGAGTCGAAATAGAGTTGCAAGTGGGGTATAAGCTGATGTGGCATGCATAGAAATCTGTATATAGTTGCAAGAGAGTTGTAGGGATAAACTTGCCCTTATAAACTACTCCCTTTTATCTTGGTTTATTGGTACATTGACTTTAATATTATTTAGTCAAAATGATTAACCGAATAAGAATAAAAAAAATTATATAGTTACATTTTTCAACAATTAACTATTGTTAGATATTATTTTTAAAATATTTACTCATCAAAAGGTTGTTCTTAAAAGTCATCTAACTATTGTGTAAAAGAGAAATTGGGATGGAGAAAATATTAGAGCATTCCTCTTTAATAGAAGAAAACTATAGATGTATTAATTTGAATGGTTAATAAAGGTGATGTTTAAATATACACACAAGCGACGAAGTAAAAGACATGGCCGTTGGGTAACAACAAATAGACCCCTATATTTTTCAATCTCAGATGTCTAACAATCATATCTCATATTACAGTTGCAAGTGAAAATATTTTTTTCTAAAAAAAATCTACTCCACACTCCAAAGAAACACATCCGGAAGGGTAAATTCGACATTTAGCATTAAAAAATTTAAAATGAATATAACATGTCATTTTATTTATTTTTTGGTATACACATGTCATTTATTTTAACTGTCAAATTGGAAACTTAACGATTAAAGCACGAAACTAGTAAAAGAACATGATTTCAGGCACCCAAAAGAAATATTGAATACTACATATATCCAAACATAAATTATATTATATATCGAGTACCCAAAATGTAAAATTTCCATATTTAAATCATACACTATTTGTGCAAATAAACAAAGTTTCCTACTTCCTATATTATGAATTTATGATACATAATTCACCTTGCATACGTATACTCACATATTTAATGATGTGTTAACTAATACTCACTCCGATCCATTTTAAGTGTTATTTTGACAATCAAAATTTGATCTAAAATAAGTGTTATTCTCATTTTTCAATTCATATTTTAATCTTAATTCCAAATCTTGTAATTTTCAATTTAGAAAATGAAGAAAGTTTGGAGTTATTATAGGCACATACGTGTTTGCACATCACTTATAAGTTTAATGGGAGTGGAATGTTCAATGTACACCATTTATTACTTTAAAAGTACGTTAGTATAAATGGAGGATTATTTTGTGCAAAAATATGTAATCATTAGAACTTTTTTTTGAGGGGAACTAATCTTTAGAACTAGCTGTAAAATAAATATGAGTAATTCAGAAATATTAACTACCACCTTAATATGTGTGAAAAAATAAAAAATAATACTTAAAATGGATCGTGGGGAATATTGAATAGCCGAACTAAAATGTGCAACAAAACAAGGATGCCTTTAGCAGTTTAGGGAATTGTTTTTTTATTGAGAAACTCATCTGCTCAGCACTTCAGCAGTTCGTTATTTCATCTTCGTTTCATATTTACGTCACTGTTGTGGGCTAGAAGCGTAGAACATGTAGTGTGCGCATGGCCGTGCATGCAAAGGACACTTGCTCAACTTTTGCGCAAGTGTATTTTAGTAAATTTACCATTTTGGATATCTGATCTATACGATAATACCAAATTGGGTTTCAAAGTATTTAATATGTTAAATAGGGTATCTGTACTTTACAACGTTGTACCAAAATGGGACCCCAAGTAGCTTTCTGTCACAAAAACTGTCCAAATTAGGGTCGTTTGAGTAATTTTGCACGCAGGATTTGTATTTCCTGTATGGTAAATTTCCTGTATTTTATTTAATTTAAGGAATACTACTTTTGTTTAGGAGCCATCGAGAATTTTGAGATTAAATATTTATAAAATATTATAAAATAATATTTTTGTCGAACAAAACAAAATGTGTAAACCCGACTAAATCGGAACCCGACCCAAAAAACACAAACTCGAAATGATCGATTTGAAACGACCGAGCCCAAATTCGACTGACGGACCCTATTACCAGGTCTAACGGGTGCACCTAGTGACATGAAATATGACTAATGGCTATATTTAAGGACTAATGCTCTTTTATAACTGAAATGAAAAAATTGAATAGAATTGATATTTAAAAAATTAAATTATACTATAATATAATAATATAGACGAACAAAATACCGTCTAAGTTCGACAATTAAAATACCCATTCTGAAAACTTTCAAAAACAACATTTCAATTATCTTATTAAATAGGTGGAAGGTTGCGTAAATCCTTGCCCGAGTATCAATTGAAGGGGATGTTGTTAGTTGTTATTCTGAAAAGGGAGAATAAGATAAGATGCTCTAACTCTGACGCGTGTATTTGAAATTCGGCGTGAATGCAGAAAGCTGCGAACTAATTTCTCACATTAATGCCTCACACTACTTGGGTAGGCACCGAGTTAGCTATTACGATATCTCATGCTTTAATATCCGGTTTATTTATTTTTCCAGACGCAGCCAGGATCAAGTGTTCATGTTTAAAACTTTGATTTTAGGTACAGATGCAACGTTTGTTCGTTGAATTTACAAGAACCTGGAAAAAGGGTATATTGGATTGTTATGGGAGAACGTAGATACAATTACCTGACATAAATGGCCACGAAAAAGGTGAAATTTCGTCTCTTTCTCTCATCGCCAATTCAACAATAGGCCAACATTGGGAAAGAACAGTGTTCAAATTCATGTATACATAAATGTTCTACTGTCTTTAAGTGTCTATCCACCCATCAAAAAGAAGCCCATCCAAAAAAATATATGTGCAATTGTGCAATAAAACAAAACTAAAATACGCGCGGTCTTATCTGTCAAACGATCTAAGAGCGTGTCTTGTTCTATTTATTTCACAATTATTAAGTTTAATTTAGGTCTAATTTTAGGTTTAATTTGATTTATTAGACTCTTCAATTTTATTAGTTGTTTGTGAGATGTTAATGTGATGGAATACTTAACGGCCTATTCTCCCATGACCATTCAAGGTTCCATTCTTTTTTTTTTGAGCTTAAACTCTAGTTTTCCATCTACTTCAATCAATTTGGGGTCTCTTTTGTTCATCTAACTAAAACTCTTTTAAATTGGAAAAAATTGTAATGAATTGTACAAATAAACTAAAATGAAAAATACCGAATACAGTTTAATATGATAACTAAAAATGAACTGAAAGATACAACTAAACTGAACCAAAAAAAAATGAACTGTAGCACTGAGACGAAGTATATTCATCTACCATCTATAGCCTATAGTGGCATGTTTAATCCTTATATTTTTTTAAGGTTAATTGGTTCTTATATTCTTTGTGACTATGAAGAGAAGTATATTAGATTTGTGTTTTAGTAAAATCCCAATAACAATATGAGTTACACTAGATAAAAGTATTAAGATGAGTTTAAAACTATTCTCATTTATACCCACAATTCAGCAAATATGTGAGACGACTCACATGAATTATACTTTATAAAATTTTGTTCATGATTAAATATTAAGTGAACTTAATTAATAAAGTAGGAAAAAATTAAGTATGCAACTAAAACTAGTGGTGTGGCATTTTGTTTATAGTTCAACAAGTACATGGGATAAAATGCTTTGACGATGCTCTAATTTTTTTCCTAACGGTGATGGTCTATTTTCTTAAAGTGAACTAAATTGAATTTATTGGTACTTGGTAGTAATATATTGTATCGGAAATTCTTGAACTAAATTGAACTCGAAACGAATTAATTTGAAAGTTGATTATAATAATAGTATAACCACTACGTGCATAAAAAAATAGGTCTAAGGTTGTGTTTTAGTTTATCTGTATTGTTACAGCTCAATTTTTTTCAATTTAGTTCAGTTTTTTTCAATTTAGTCCAGGTTATTACGTACATAGAGCATTCATTATTCACTATAGTTTAGTTTATGAAAACGAAGCGTCCTGCATACTTGGTCAAATATTATCTAATGGTGTGTTTTGGTCGTATGGAAAGATATGAACGAAAACTGAACTGAACCGGAAAAAATGAAAAGAACTGAACCGATAACTGGAAAAAAAACTGAAAGATGATGAACTGAATCGAAAAAACTGAAGACGGTTAAAATTATAACTAAAACTGAACAGAACTGAACTGTAAAAAAACTGAACTAAACTAAAAAAAAAAATGAAAATAAAACTGAACTGTAATAGTAACGACGAACAAAACACAACCTAACTGTTTAAAAGTTAACACAGATTAACTAGGATTAGCGCACGTACAGTACGCTGAATACTGACAGTACTAGTTGCAAGGAACGAGAAAGGGGGAGAGATTCAGGAGGATAGATCAATTCAAGCCAATAGAGTTTTCTTGAATTAGTCTTCGTTCTACTGCTTTTCTGTCTGTAATGTAATAACAACGGGGAGTGTGAGTTCACTAAGTTGTTGTTCATGTACTCCGCAAATCGTATGTAAGTTTTTGAAGTCAGTTGGCGTCTGCATGAAGTTGGGGGCATGTCATGACAAAATTTATCTTTTTACAATACTACTTAATTGACGTCGTCATCAGGTACGTGCAATCTTTTGTCATCTAAAGTCTCTTTGCTCCGAACTTCATTTAGGAGTATATGTGAAGCAACAAAATCGGGTTAAGCACGGGTTAAACATATCCAACTTGCATCGCGTGCTTCCACTATGTTGTTCGAGATGGATATCTTTTAGAGTAATTTATACTGTATTTATTTAATTTTGATTTGATGAATTTTCCTGTTACAGTTCTTCAGTACGTACATAAACAATTATTAGAAAAGATCCTAATTGTTGTAGTTCACAATTGTTGAAGCACTTCCATAGAGGCTTAATGAAAAGAAGAAGAAGAAGATCAAAGAATATTGCATGATAATTTTTATGCACTATAAGAACTATATAATTTTTTAGATCAGATCGATTCTGGAGTAAATTACAAACTGTTAATTCAAAATTATTTATTTGCTAGAGTATTCAGGTTTAACTATATATCAAGTGGACGTTCTCAAAAAAGAAGAAGTGGACAACCGAATTTTAATGGTGAAAGCATGCATAATACATAGTATGGTCCTATTTGGTAGTCAGCTTTTTGGTGTAGCTTGTTGTTCCTTAGTTGGTTTGACCAAAAAACAAGATGATAAGATCCAAAAATTCTGTTTGGTAAATAGCTGGTTCAGCTAGCTTTTTCACCATAACCAGCTGCAAATCAACAAGCTGCCCTCCCCCAATTCGTTCACATAAGCTGGTCAAACACAAAATCAACTAGTCGAATCCAGCAACTAACTAGCATCTCCAACTATTTTCCAAACATGACCTATATATATAAAGTATTATCAGTATACTAATTAAATTCCTCAAAAATATTCCCTTATTAACTCTTTTTGGCTTTTTCATGATGCGTTCATTGCAATCCCATGAAAATTTGGCCACGTGATGCAATACAGAGGAAATGGACTTCAAGGAAATTTGCATTGCAAGATCACACCTATCCTGTAATCCTTTAAGTACGAGCACCACATGCACAAAAGAAACAATAGACACACCGTAATTCTCATTCACCAAGAGCTCTTATCTAAGGTCGTATCCTCAGCTCACTGAGTGATAGGGCACTCATATCATGTCTAACACATTCTTCCCAACTCTTCTTCGGCCTGCCCTCCTTCTAACCCCCAATACAACCATATTGTCGCATCTACGCACTCAGACCTCTCCTCATGACATGCCTAAACCATGCAGCCTGGTCTCTTTCATCTTATCTACGAATGGAGCCACTCTCAACTTTACTCTAATCACCTCGTTTCTAATCATGTCCAGCCACTCCCAACTTTATCGTTTAATTAATTATCAAAACTTCAAATTAAATCAACTTAAAATTAATAGGGATATAATAATATGGAGAACAAGAACTTTTATTGATAATTTGTATTGGATACAACTTTCGTAAATCTCTTGATTCCAACTGATAGGGAGCATGATTTAGTTTGTGTTTGATTTAAGGTTCTATAGGCTTAATCTTAAACCGGATTTCTGAAGCGATGGGGCCATGACGGCTTATTCCATGAAAAGGTGCGTGGCTTATAACGCTTATTCTGTACACTTTTGGTAAAGGAGGACATCGCCTTGGTTGATTAATTTGTGCACACCCATTAGTAACCAAGTATTTCTTTTATAAGTCTAAGCTAGCATGGGAAATTAGCAAGAGTAATGCATATATTTAAGAGATATGATCACATTTATTTTGTTAATTATCTTCAAAAAGAATATAATGCTCCATACTATAACAACTAATGAATATCAAAATATTGGTGTGTACGAATTTTGGTATCAAAAATTTATGTTCACAAGTTTGTTTTGTTTGTCTGTAAAGACTAAACTAAATTGGGAAAAAAACAATGAACTGAACCGAAAAAATTAAACTTTTGAAAAAACACACCTGAAAATACGAACAAACACAACCGCGTGAGCATAATCGAACTAAAGTGAATATATTTGTGCTGCAAATAATTAATAATTTAAAAGAATAAAGTCTTCACATAATCTCATCGTTTTTTTTTCTTTTTGAAAGTGCTTTCACTTACATGTGGGTGATAGACTAATAGGTGAGGCGAAAAACAACTTTTAAATCTTATATTTGGCAAGTGCTCTCACTCACAACACCTTTTTTTTTAAAAAAAAACAGAACACTCTAAAAATATAAAAGTGCTACTAAAAGCACCTTAAAAACACTTCAAACTCAGTCACAAACGCTCCGACATATATCTTAAGGACAAACCAAAACTTCAGAGCTAACATTTGCATTACATTAGTGACTTCGACTATTATTAAAATATCATCAACATAATCAAATGAAAAGATTTGTGACAAGGTGATTTTTTTTTATTTTTCAGGATATCCAAGCCACCTTTGGTGACCAATACATCGCCCCACTTTCAGCGTACTAAGTGGTAGTAGGCTGACCAATGAGTTTTTTTCGTTCGCAAGAGTTGGGATTCGAACCCCCAACCCACTTGCATAAAGGATGGAGTGCTGAACTACTACACCAACCCAACTTGGTTACTCCCTCTGTTTCATAATGTTCTTCCTCTTTATAATTTGCACAACAATTAAGAAAGGAATAAAATGTCATTTGTACCCTCACATGTCACTTATACCCACTCATGTTGCTAAGAACTACTTTTATATTTAAAGGGATATAATAGTAAAGGTAGTGATATTGTTTAGCCAAAAAAGGAAAGAGGAAGAAGTTTATAAAACACCTAAAAATGGAATAAAGGAAGAACATTATGAAACAAAGGGAGTACAAGGTGATGGTCTAGGTTGTGGATTGCTATAGCTGTGAAGTGTTGCAGTTGTGGTTGAAAGTACTTTCACCTACATCAAGGTAATTGGTAAGGTAAAAAAAAAAGCTTTAAAATCTTAACTTTGTTAAATGCTTTTACTCACAGCACTTTAAAATAAAAAACTACCTAACACTTAAAAAAATAATATAAAAGTGATGCCGAAAGTACTTTGAAAGCACTTCAACCCCAATCCCAAACACAATTCAGTTATAGTTTTAACTACATATATTTTTTTTAAATTGTAATATGTATCTTCAAACTTCTAATATTTTTATGTTTATTTCCCACATGATTGGTTTGCTTTTGTGAATAAGATGATATGTATTAGGCAACTTCACTTCAGTGTGTTACAATGGTGTGTCAATTTGTACGCCGCCACTTTAATCTCAACTTTTTGTGATTTGTTAATGTGATATATTTATAATACTTTAACAAAATACAACAGTCAAGATTAAGTTTCGTTTGGGTTCTAAGTCTATTTATACTGTTGGAAAGTTACACCTTCTCATACGTACATGTGGCAATTAGAAGTCAAAAACAAAAAATAAAAATAAAAATATGTTTAGAAGAGTCACACGTTTGGTGCCGGTTATTAGTCATACGAGAATTTTTATTAGTCATATTAGAATTGCTATTAGACATATATTTAAATATTCATATTAGTTCATTCCATGCACTTATGTACTTCTGAATTTATCTTTTTGCTTCAAAATATTAGTCCATGTATGTTTGTACTTTATTACAATTTTGGATGAAATGAAATATTTTCGATCGGTAACTTAGGTTGTGTTTTGTTCATCTTTAATGCTTCAATTCAGTGTTTTTCAGTTTGGCTAAGTGTATTTCAGTTTTTTTGAGTTATAGTTATAAGTTTAACTGTTTTTTGTTTTTTTTCCAGTTTAATTCATTTTTCACCTTTTTAAAATTAAAATTCTTATCGACAAACAAAACACACGCTTAATCTGTATGTTTTTTCAATGGAGGAAATATATCATGAATCGAGATGATACCGATCACATTGGTCGTTTTTTTTTTGGTTCCTTTGATGGCCAGATTATATTTGTAATCAATGCATCACTTAATATTATTATTATGTTTTTGAGAAAAAAAAAGAAGTCTATTACCAATTTTACATACATTACTTGAATGTAGCACGGATTAGATGATCTTTCACCGTCAACAGTGACCAATATTACTCCGGTTTGTGATTTGTTGCAACAATGCAACAGTTATAAGTTTCTCGGACGTTATGTTAATTGGATAAGATTTTACTGATGTGGTGCCACATTGTATGAAAAAATTATTATTAGTACAGTTTTGGAGTATGAATCGAACAGGAAAATAATCCTTCAAAAAGGGCAGATTGTGTTTGCTCATGGTAGAAGAGATGGAAAAAGGAGGAAAAAAATCTCAATTTACTTGAAAACCGTAACATAGAATACTTGCACCTTTATGGGTGTGTCTTGTTCGGTTGGAAAGATCTGAAATGAAACTGAATTGAACTGAAAAAAAAAACTAAAAACAGTTAAAATTATACTAAAACTAAACTGAAATGTACTAAACTAAGCTAATTAAAATAAATGAAAGAGTAAAAGTAGAGCAAGAAAAAAAGAAAGAAATCAACAGTTGAACACTCCCCTAGTCGTAGTGGTAAATTAAGCAATCAATCATCCCCTTAGGCTTTAGCATTGCTTAAGGGCCGTTGGCTCAGTTGGCTCTTACATCCTTCATGATCAGTTGATCACTTTAAAGTTTAGTCCCAACAAAAAAAAGGATAAACAAACAAGAACACACCAACTTTGTTTATTATTTTACTTACACTCTCTTGAGTGAATAGTGATGACGGTCAACCGAGACTAACCCCTACTACCGAACTGACACGTGTTATTTTCTCCCATCCCTACTCTTTCCCTCTAAAAAGAGATGACATGAGCTGTATTAGTGAGAATCCGTGTATGGAATTCGAGCTGTAATTGAAAGGTCCATTCTTTTTAAGAATACCACCCCTCATTACATAACCTCCTCCCTATAAATACCATTCATCATTTTCTCTTTGTTCTACGCCTACTCTTCTCATCAATCAATATTACATATGTGCATCTAAGACATAGTTTCATTTTTCTCATTATATACTATTATATAGATTATTGTTATTCATTTTTTGGCTCCTAGTCCCCCTTACAAGCAAGCACCACCTTTAGAACCCATCATCAACAACAACAACAACTAACAACAAGTTTTAACAAAATGATGATCATACTTGTTGCTTTGTTCACATTTGCAACCATCATCATCACCCGTTATGTACTCAAATCACTTGGTATGTCCTTATTCGGCCGCCGCGGCCTCAACCTTCCCCTCCCTCCTGGCACCATGGGGTGGCCTTATGTTGGAGAAACGTTCCAACTATACTCTCAAAACCCAAATGTCTTTTTTGCCTCCAAGCAAAAAAAGTTAGTTCTCATACATGCTATACATCCCTTTCTTTTGTCAATTTCATTTTTGTGCATGTGGGTCTAGGTCCATTTTGAGCACAAGTTCGTTAGTGCTGTTCTAACATGCGTGTATATCCATGATGCTGATATAAAAACAGGTATGGTTCAGTTTTCAAGACACACATATTGGGATGTCCATGTGTGATGATCTCAAGCCCTGAAGCAGCCAAGTTTGTACTTTCCACAAATTCAGACTTGTTTAAACCAACATTTCCTGCTAGCAAAGAAAGGATGTTGGGCAAACAAGCTATCTTTTTCCACCAAGGTGATTACCATTTGAAGCTTAGGAAGCTAGTCCTACAAGCTTTCATGCCTCAAGCCATCAAGGATTTCGTTCCTAGCATCACTTCAATTGCCTTAGAGTCCCTCAAGTCATGGGAAGGCACCATGATCACCACCTACCAAGAAATGAAAACTGTATGTTTTGCCTATTTCCTCCTACTCATTATTACATGATGACTAAAAAGGACAGAGGAAATTAAACAGGGGAATAAATCATGATTTATTTATTTCAACTTATGTACATATTTATTTCCTTGATCAGCTAAATGGAAAGTCAGAGTTATCCTGAAATATCAAATAGTATTAATAATATTAATAATATAGTATAGTTTATGTTACACAATATCTGATTAATAATATTGTTTTATATTTATGCCCTGCAGTACACATTCAATGTAGCATTACTGTCAATATTCGGCAAAGATGAACTGAAGTACAGAGAGGATCTAAAGAGGTGTTACTACATACTAGAGAAAGGGTACAATTCTATGCCTATCAATTTACCAGGAACACTTTTCCATAAATCAATGAAGGCAAGAAAAGAACTGGCCCAGATCCTGGCCCAAATAATCTCTACAAGGAGGGAAATGAAGAAGGACCATCAGGATTTGTTAGCCTCCTTCATGGGTGACAAAGAAGGACTTACAGACCAACAGATTGCTGACAACGTCATAGGAGTCATCTTTGCTGCTAGGGACACAACTGCTAGTGTCCTTACTTGGATTGTCAAGTTCCTTGCTGAAAATCCTCATGTCCTACAAGCTGTCACGGTACGTGTACTTACACTGAGTTTGTACTATAAACGCGTGCTTATTACACTGTGACTTACACATCTAACACGTTTACATGTACACTAACTCAACTACTCAAAAGTTAGTACGTTAAAAGATATAAGAAAATGGTACAAGTTGAGGTAGAATTATGATTAGATTCTCCATCTTATCCATATTAAAAGATGGAGGTTGTTTGATGCAATTTTTTTAAGGTTTTAATTAGTTTAAAGGCTCAAAAAGTTTGTGATTGTTGACTGTTTCAGGAAGAGCAAGAGGCAATTGTTAAAGGTAAACAAGAGAGTGGAGAGGAAAATGTCCTATGTTGGGCAGATACCAAGAAGATGCCCTATACAACAAGAGTGATCCAAGAGACACTTAGGGTGGCCTCTATTTTATCCTTCACCTTTAGAGAAGCAGTAGAGGATGTCGAGTATGAAGGTCAGTCAGTATCCCTTAAATTATTTTACTCTGTGATAGTTAATTAAAGATTGAATCTTTTACATTACATCTTATGATCTTAATGTGTCAATCTAAACTTTTGGGTCAATTTCTTTTGTTGTGATTACAGGGTACCTGATCCCAAAGGGTTGGAAAGTAATGCCCTTGTTTAGGAATATTCACCACAATCCTGACCATTTCCCTGAGCCTGAAAAGTTTGACCCTTCTAGATTTGAGGTAAATTCAACAAATTCCTCATACTTTTACTTCAAAAAAGTACATAGTGTAAGTTGGTCATCATGGAAAAAACTTTGTGAAAACATGAAATATAATAATGGGGAATTAGCATATGTCCTATATTATAAATTTTACTTTTGTGAGTAATAAACAATAAGCCCAAAAGATGATTAGGGCAACAATTGTCAAGAAACTTGAAGTGGCTACTATTGCAGCTAGTTGACTGTTGAGATTGTCATTTTCATCAAAACTGTAATAAAGCATAAATAATTTGTTAACAGTCATCAATCAGAGTTATCAAGCAGAGTCATAGTTGTATAACTAATTCCTGAATAGTTTTAGCTTTTTGAAGTTGACTTTACATATATGAACATTCATTTCTTGATGAATTTGGCAATACATACAGTAAATATGAATGTCCATGCACATATGATTGATGTGTGTTTCATATATCTTGGTGCAACAGGTAGCTCCAAAGCCCAATACATTCCTGCCATTTGGCAATGGGATCCATGCATGTCCTGGCAATGAACTGGCAAAATTGGAGATTCTGGTTCTCTTACATCACCTAACCACAAAGTACAGGTTGGTGAACCTAAAATAACATAACATCTCTACTTAGCCAATTTTTTCAGCTTCTTGGTGGAAAAATCGGTTTCCAAATTTAGTGCTTCTTATGTTTGTTACACTACTGTGACATCTACTGATAATGGTTCTTACTTTTCTTTTGTGGCAGATGGTCTATCATTGGCCCACAAAACGAAATCCAGTATGGCCCATTTGCGCTTCCCCAGAGTGGTCTGCCCATTAAATTATTTGCCAAAAGTCAAGACTAGAAGATCATATACAGGCCACAATTGCTAAGTCCCAAATGAAGGATCTTATCTTAGAATCAAAACCATATACTCATAAACAATAGTGGGATATTTGATGATGAGCAAAACAAAACAAGAATGAGAGTAGGGGACCAAATTGAGGGGGGACTAAAGAGTCCTAGGTGGTGAAATAAAGTGGGTTTGGGTGCACGAAGTGGCCTGATCCCAAGGAGCCAAAAAAAAAAGAACACAAAATAAGGGTATATTTTTGATTTTTTGGTTGGAAGCAAAGACGAATGATGGAACTTTCTGAGAATGTTACTACTACAAGAGGAGCCACAGTAACTGTACATTAGGCTCTCCTCGCATGACTAATTTTGAAGGGGATTATTTTATAGAGTTAGGCTGGTAGCTCGATTTTTTATTTCTATTTTTCGAAAATTCATTGGAGTACAATTTTTCCCAATTCTTAGAAGAATGGAAAAATCAAAATCCGCAAGGTTTTTTTCTAATTTAATTCGTGCCAATTGTATATTTTTAATAGATTTAGTGTGGTTAGTATGTACATGGGAAATTGTGGCAACGCAAGTGAATGAAATCTGTTATTCTGCAAATTGCTTGCGGCTTGCATTCTAGCGCAGTATACTTGGCATTTGGCAAGCCGTTTGTTTGTGCAACTCCTATCCATTCTAATATTCCGTACTATGGAGACAATTAAACTAGTGAGCAATAACAAATTCCAGTCCCTCAAGAGCCTCCACCCATTCATTGATCATGGGTTGAAACCTCCCTCGATGCTGGATAATCACTAACTTATGGTAGACTCAATTTTACATGGCGTACCAAGCTTATCTTGACTGGATGCTTTCGACTCTGGTTTTCATACTCGAGAATCCATGGTTAAACCAAGACGAAATACCCATGGGTGGCCTTACCTTAAAAAAAAAAAAATCACATGGCGTGCTTTGATCTTTCGCCAGGAGTTTTTTACAAAATAAAATTGTGCTAAAGGTGCCATAGGGATTCTCTTTTACCATGAACACGAACGAAAGTTGTCTGACCTCATATGTTCTGAAATGCTTTTAGGGAAAAAAATTATGCGAGCATCACTTTCCGAAAAACATCATTTACCCCACAAATGAATAGATCTCGCATACAAGATATATAATTATATATTCCACATTAATCAAACACGAGTAGTCCAACAAATCTGCCGTTGTGCCACTATGAGTATAGTAAGAAGACTAAAAATCAAAATCTACAGTTTTAACACTGAAAGCATCA
Organism: Pharnaceum exiguum; assembly: GCA_900322385.1. Taxonomy (NCBI): domain Eukaryota; kingdom Viridiplantae; phylum Streptophyta; class Magnoliopsida; order Caryophyllales; family Molluginaceae; genus Pharnaceum; species Pharnaceum exiguum. The sequence goes on along the minus strand of ONZK01001793.1, from coordinate 272,004 downwards.
GTAGCGATGCTGACTGCGGATTTGCATACACAAGTTGGCTTTTCCGGACCACGTCTCTTGAAAGTAAAAGTTGCCCTCTGATGACCAACAGACTTAATTCCTTGGTCAAAAGACTTAATTAAGATCAGATGATTCTTCACCTTAATTAATAGTAGTACTACACTACTGTTGTGATAGGCATTTGGAATTTGGTACAAGCATGCATGAAGTAGCCTTGTGTCCTTGTGTTTTCTCGGGATAATATCATTTACGATGTATACACTATGTCACTATACAAGCTATGCACAATACATGCATGATCCGAAACACGGCTGTTACTCTGTTAGTACTACTACTCCTAGTCTACTACTTACTCCAAGTGGATCCCTTGATGGCTTGACATTGAAACTTGAGATCGACGAGACTTGAGAGTGATCGAGACCCATTATTATTCTAGGGTTCTACTGGTACTAGTACGTACGCGTACTGTAATAGACTACATTCTCTGCCCCTCCCACATAAAGGTCAAACCATATAACTCGTAATAGTACTCCGTAGTAGGTTCGGTTAATCCATCAGATAGTCAACTTGATAGTTTATCCCTTCTTGATAGTGAAGGATTTATTCATTCTTTCATTAGTGAAATACTGTATCATACTATCATGGCAAAATACCTTACACTATGAGGACTATCCTATTCAAAACAGATAATTCTAGCGCTAAAGGTTGCAAATGGGCGACATGATGGGCAACCCGATTTGCTGCCTTGTGAACATGACTAAAAACACAACTAGCTAGAAAATGAAGGAGCTAAAGAACGTCTATCATCAACTATATAATTATCTATAATGTCGAATTGCCGATTCGTTTCAGATTTGATCTACTTTAGATGCCCGTACTACTATCATTCTACCGATCGACGAGTCGTACTCTACTTCAATATCAATCACCTAATGGTCTAGGGTTGCCTGCAGACCGAACAAAACAACCAAGGTCACAGCTTCGGCTCTAAAGATATATCTCGTCAACAAATATAAAAAGAAAAAGATGTTCACTCTAATGATACGCATTAACCTTAAAACGCCAACTCATTAGACTTCTACTAGCTTAAGTTACCTACAACTCTACAAGCAGCGAAAAATTATTCTAATGCACAATGGACGCTACAATAAAGATATTTTGAACGGTGAATAATACATTCCAAAAGAAATTCATTAGTGATTCATTTTTTATTCATTATTTGATCATTTTCCAACCTCGTCTCATATAAAATTTTGTGTTATTGACATTCTCTTCCCCTCTAGCCCTCTGTTAGCTAAAATTAGAATAAAATGGTTATATTATTGACATTCTCTTCCCCTCTAGCCCTCTGTTAGCTAAAATTAGAATAAATTGGTTATATTATTATAAAAACATATTGGGATTTCTGAGCCAATCATTTTACACATAGACTCTTCTTTATAGTTATGAACCGCAGATGAGAGACTTATTTTTATGTACTAATATATGCCCCAAAATCGGTAGATTGTGAAGACGAAATTGACTTACGTGTATCATGGCACATGGATCAAATGGCTACTTTGACATTTTGTTCCTCTAAATCTACTTCTATGATAAAAAATTGTTAAAACCCTGGTGCACAAGCCAATAATCTGAGTACCTGATCAAATGCATGTGTAACATTGCCATTAAATTTCTCTACGTTTCCACTCTACATTTCTTGTACCATTTAACTCCTACATTAAGTGGAGCCGTGGAGGTCGCTAATGGAATTACTTGCGTCCTTATTAGTTGGTATATATATAAATTATTCAACTGAAGCATTGTATTCGTACAGGCCGTATTGTACTCCACGGGTTATCCTACGTGTGGGACCCACGCAATTGTGGTTGCAGGGACTCGTCTTCTGCATGTGGTGAATCGTACATCCAATCATGGAGGCAAGAATGATTATTGTACCCTCAGACCTCATGCCATGATCCCAATTCGTTTTCTTCTTCTTAAAATTCAGAAAATTTAAGCCACTTCGAATTTTCACTGCTGCTAAAAACACTACTATTGGTAGTAAGGAAGTCGTGAAATATTCAATGAACAAATTTGGTGTTTATCACATGAAAAGAGTAGCAAGAAGTTGATCCAATAGACCAATACCCTTGCCTAACTCAATAATGTTTTTCCAAACTTGGTAAAATGTTCATTAAACTTACTTCAAATTCAACAAGAGTTGCTCCTAGTTGACAACTTCAAGTCTTGAATACTGTTATTGATCGGAGAATGTAGGTAAAACAAAAATTAACCACCTTTTTTTTTGTTAGTACTCGTAACCACATTTGTCTCGAATCAAAATCTTCTTTGTCCCTTTACTTCAAACTGTTCAAAGTTGAAACAAATGTTATAGTGTCGCTTTGGCCATGGCCAAACAATATGAGCTAGTCAAACTGCCAACTCTACATCATTTCCACTCTCGTGGAACAAGCTACGCCTCCTTATTTATGACTCAGGCAAATGCAAGGAAATGAAGATTTCCAAGAAATGGTTTGCTTGCATTGGGATCTTCATCTTCTTATAAGCTGTACCCACGTGTCCCTCTGTTCCCGCATTCTATAGGCACAATTGTTAGGTACATGGGTCGTGCAAGGAGTAAATCGAACTTGATTATGTGTCTTGTCCAATAGGCTCTCAATCACAAGCGAGCTCTAATAGTCTAATACGGAGTATAGAATTTTATCTTCCACCGCTAATCACATACGGAGTATTCACATCATAGATGTAAACATCATTGATTTGGAAGATAAACAAACACCAAACTCAATCATACTGAGGAGTTCTCCTCAACCTATTATAGACAATACTGGATAAATTAATAGCTTCAGAAAATATCAGAAATATAAGTACAAAAAAGATATTTTTGAAGAAATTAAGATTTTGAAAAGTTTAGATTATACAAGTTCAGACAATAAAATTTTCAAAGGAAATAACCTCAAAAATAGTAAATTGAAAGCAGTGCGGCTTTGGTGTCTCACAATGATGTACCACCTCGTGTGCCACCTAATCTCGACCGTACATGATTTGTTAATGCAATATATTTTAAATGGACTAACAAATCACGAATGACCCAGATTGAAGTGAGACACGAGATGGTACACCATTGTGGGACACGAAAGCCCCACTAAATTGAAAGAAGTACAGGAAGGTGTCAAGTTTATCGAAATGAAACAACTTCAGAAGATTAGATAGAACAGAGTAATCAATATCAATACAAATAGAACACTTCCTGCGCAGAGTTAACAACACCGGTTGTCTAGCAGTACCAAATCAAGATTTACAAAAAGATTAAGGTCATGTTAACGAAGAGCAGTGTGGACACGTGCATGACAGCCATAGACTGACGTGGATCCTAGTTCGATACTCCAGAAGTACAAAATTGAATACATGTTCCAAATGTCAACGGATTAAACTTAATTCTTGAATTAGTTAGCAAAGTCAGAACAAGTACGAATCATAATGTCAAGCTTAGGCTAATCAATCAATATTCAGATATTATATTTAAATAAGTGATTGAGGTCAAATGGTATAAGCTATTCATTGTACATTATTTAATATTCACATCATTATTATTCGTAGTTATGTTGGAGACAACTTTTGCTTTTCGTGGAAATACATGAGCCTCGACAGAGAAGTTAGAGAAAGTCGTCACCAGATTATCTCCAATTGTCTTCCCTGCCAACTAATTAGTTTAGCACAAGAGATTAGACTTGATTAAAAAAGAAAAGAAAAAGTCGACTCTCCAGTACAACCTACTCCAGTAAAGAAGCTGAAAATTGAAGAAGAGTTGTGAAAATATGTCATGTAACTTCTAAGAAAATATTAAAGAAGTTGAATCTTCAATTTGACTAACGTTAATGCTGCGACTATTTGACAATTGACAATAATTTCCGCAATATATTCGGAAATATTTAACAAATCTCATCATCACAATTCACAAGTGTCAGTCCGACAATCACAAGTACACATAAGCACAGACAACAAGATACTATAATACAATCACAAATCATGTGATATGCTTAGTTAAACTTTCTCACATGTAATGTATAAGCTAAGCTACTTTCATACCTCGCCTAATTGAAATCATGGCCTGCTTTGTCGCCGTAGCTTGCATAATTTGCCATAGATGACTTGAACTGTAATAGACACAGGGAAAGTGATTTGTATGATTATATCTTTTCGGTTATATGAAAGCACATGGACGAGAGACAATGACTTCGAAAATTCCAAAATATGGTACGCAGCTCTATGATAATACTAATTGACAAACAATGAAAACTAATCGGAGTATAATACGGATATATACCTTTTCAATAGCCTCAGTAGTGTCTGGTGATGCATCTTCACTTTTCCTCTCAAGGATTCTAGCTCTGATATGCATCTTCTCATTCTCAGCCTGTTATCACATTTGCGTCTTCAGTTATTCTGGCAGGAAAAGGGTTTCGTGTTGTATGTTTGACCAATAACAAAGCGGGTTTCCTCAAGCCAATATATGTACCGGCACTTCCTCCTAACTATAGAACACGGTCTTCCATCCTAGGTTTTGATTGAGCGAAATGTAAACTAGAAAACTAGGGGCAGAAATCTGATAAACCGCCCGTGTCCTACACCAAGCAACAACAGAAAACTAAAAGGATCACGGCATACAGCTACAAGGCACAGCATGAAGGACAACGAGCAACATTGAAAGGTAAATCAACAATCAAGCCTTAGACCCAAAAGATCGGGGACGACAATATGGACATATTAGTAGGACTACATCTGAACTGTTTGCAGAAACTGCCATGATAGAAAGATTAAAAGCCATCCATTCCTGTGAATATTAGACATTACCTTCTCTAGCAAGCTCTTCAGAACATGGATCTCTTTGGTCTTCTTATCTAACAAGGTTTGCTTCACATCTACTGGATTAGGTCTGTGTTAAAAGAAGAAAAAAAACAGGGAGCGCAGTCAATGAAAATTTGTCAAACGCTGCGCTTTCAGTTTTCATTAATGGGTGTTCATTATGTCCCAAGAAAGTCTCTGAAGAGCCTTAAATCAAACTAATGGACTCTCATTCAAGCACGGTGACACAATAAAAGAGAAGCTCAAAAAGGTTTTTAATTGACAAACCTAAGAAAAGAGAAACTTAAAAGTTGATGCATACTTTAGTGAAGAAATTGGATCCATACTTTGCTGATCTACAAGGTCCTCAACCTTGTCCAAAATGGTACCCACCTGCAGTCAAATGAAGCACATAATGCTCACTCCGATTTTCAGATA
>ONZK01001793.1:235659-245786 GCA_900322385.1 Pharnaceum exiguum | reverse complement strand
CTCGTTTTGGCTCGTCTTGTTATTTTCATTATTTTTTATGTATTCTATAACTATTTGTAATTGATAAATAAGTTATGTGAGTCAAATTTTAAGTTAATATTTAAGTAATAACAAATATAATTTTATTAATTTGATATCTAGTACATTTTATATATTTATATAAAAATATTTTTTAAAGAAAGTGAGAATTGTCTTAATTAAGGCTGGCTCGCATCAGGCTCGAGTTTAAAACGAGCCGAACCCGAGCCTCATATTTTCTGCCTCGTCTAGCTTCGAGCCGAGCCGAGCCTTAGGATAGGCGAGCCGAGCCCGAGCCCTAGGCGGCTCGAGCTCGACTCGGCTCGTTTACACCCCTAGTGGTAGCTAGTCAAGTTGGTTCAAATTATAAACGTACTCGTCCCAGTGACTTAGGAGTTAGGACAGTAGTACCCATATCCATGTATTAGTAACCAACTCCATTCTTCTCTCTTTATTCTCATTGACATTTAATAAACTCAACTTGTATGTAGTAATTAGAAATCTCCAAGTCTTGTATACATCCGTACACCAGATATTTTTGTCGAAACATAATAACATATTTATAGTAGTTAATATTCATCTTCAAAATACTATTAGTCACATGGTAAGTACAATTAATCATCAAATGATAATTAGTCACTATAAATAGTATCAGTTAGTACAACATGTTATTAGTCACATTTCCATTACTATATTAATCTCCCGGCAGAATAAGTTTAAACCGGGTGTACCAAATACTTGTTGATTAGAAATAGAGATAAGAAGAGTTCGTTGCCATGCTAGTGACCTACTCATCGAGCGAGTCACTTTTATAACCTCGAAGTTGGCGGTTTATATGCAGTGGTGGATGTACATTCACTACGTCAAGGGTGTCTAACTAACACAACTTGATTGGTTCTAAAAAAAACACCACTTGATTAAATATTTATTTTTAATTTAGTTACTCAACTTTATAAGAGCTTGTATTTTCTTTTACACAAAAATTTGGGTGAGACCGTCTCACATTAAGGTTAGTGTGCGACGGTTTTTTTTTTTTCATGGGGTCATTTTTCAGTTGTATGGGGGTCATTTTTCATTTGTATAGACTTGAAAAAAAAATTTTTTTTTTTGGGTCATTTGGCCAAACCCGTCTCACACTAAGTTTGTGTGAGACGGGTGTACACAAATTTTTTTATTTCTTTTATTAGTAAACTTATAAATCTAGGAACACTATTCTTGTACCCAAAATGGTACAACCTTTAATTAGTCAGGTAACTATATTTTGGAATATTGAAAAAAAAAAGGTATCAACTTGGTATTATGCTATATGTCGGGTAACCAAAATGATATATTTCCCTATTCAAATGTGGAAATAACACAACTTAAATGAACTTCTAGTCCAGTCACTGTTTATAACTCGTTATTGGTAGTTAGGTGGCATTGGGCCGGGATTGTTTTTCCAGCCGAGAAGTTAAATGGTCGGACATTGTTAGGCTGACCCAGTGGGTCATTGACCCGGTAGTATAAACTACCCTTCTCTCTCATCCATCAACAAAATAGCCTTATTTAATTTAGGAGAGATATAGAGATAAAATATAGTGGGTCGGCCACCCGGAGGGTCAGTTAAGTTTTTTCCTAAATGGTCGTTTGCAACATTAATCTGACGTTGGAAATAAGAAGCCATGCCGCATGCGTTGCAGACTTGGCGACTTGCAGATTACTGAAATGGCTTCTTCAACCTCAAAAGCAATCCCATGTCTTTACGTACATGTATAATCACCGAATAAGATACCTAAAAAACAAAAATAATAAATCTCGCAGACTTGAAGCATTGTAGGGATAATGTGCTTCTTTTTAGTCTCCAGTTCTCGGGCTGGCCTCTTGCTGCATGTACTGCACGTCTTCACTGATTGTATAAGTACGTTTAGATGGGTGATCGTTGTGGAGTCTAACTTGATGATATTGTGGACTCTTCCAGATCTCTTATTAATTAGCTAGCTATCGAGGTCCGATGTGTATTGCATTAATGTGTATATGTACACTCAAATGAAAAACTGGGTTCTACTTTGTTTTTAGTTGGCAAAAGTAGTTGTTGACAGTTTGACCCATTGTACATAACGAGCTGATCGTGAACTGAATATATAATACAACCTCCAATTCTTTAGTACACCCGGTATACAGTACACTGTGTTTTTTTACCATTAATCACTGCTGTTATTATTGGTAATAAATTCACCCAATGTACCAAAAACTTGCCGTAATACAACAATAGGCACATTGGAGTCTCTTTTAATTTGAATATTATTGAACGATAGATGACCACATACCTAGCAAATTAGATAAAAATGGAGGACAAAGGGTCTTTTATTTAAGACTTAAGTTTTAGTTCAGTATGGTTCACAAGAATTTCGTAAAATGCAACTTAAATAATTCTAAATAAAATTATAAATGATATTGTGTTTTCAAGTACATATATGATATATAGAATACTTAATTAGAAATTTTCATGATAAATTATTATTCATCTATATTATATACTAAGAGAGGCTACGGAGAGAGAAAAATGGATAAGCCCTGCCTTTTATAATTCGGCTAATGCTTAGGTGCAAGTTTGGGGTTGGTTGGAAACTCCAATTGAACTATAAAAATTGCCATAAATTGTTTCTTTTTTTTTCAAAAAAAAAAAAGACTTTCAAAAACGCCAAAAGGAAAATAAAAAAAAGAAATCCACAAAATATTTATTGAATTAGGAATAATTAATATTTTTTATTATAAATAGAAACTATTTTCATTAATTTTGGAATAAAATAGTTTTTAGATTTACAACGTCTGTATAATTAGAAAGAAAATAAAAATCTATGTCATTACTTTTAATATAAGCCATATATAATACAGATTGTAATAAAACCTTTGCTATATATAATACATTTGATTCTTTTTCGGTTTATGTTCAAAATAAAAAAAAAGATACATTGTAAAAAAAAAAAGGAAAAGCTAGACCACCTAAGTACCTAACTAACGTTGTTATTAAAATAAAAAAAAACTCCTAAGTCCTAAGTCCTAACTAACGTAAGTTGCATTGCCTTCCTTTCAACAAAAATAAAAACGTAGCTAGGTTGCCCTTTCCACAAAAAAAAAAGGTACGTGTATGTAAAAGAAATAAACAATGGGAAGTAAGAACTAAAGTGTGTTTTGATTTAAGTGACCACTAAACTAACTTAAACTAAACAGATTCAGTTGAGAAAAACTATACGAGTAGTAAATTATCTAATTGTTTAAGGCTGACCCATAATATTATGACACGTTATTGTTATCCATTAACACTTTATTATTTAAGGTTTATGTGAATAATTAAATATAAGTGTTTGGGACATTAGAATGAAATAATTGCTAACCATATAATAGTCATAGGATGAAAATAGGGCAAGTTTTTAGAGTTGAAGTTTACTAAACTGAACTCACTACAGCTGAAAAGGAAAAAAACTAAACTTTTTATTTAATTGTTTTGACACTAATGTTGTGTTTTGTTCGTCTATAGTCTTATAGTTCAATTTTATTAATTCAGTTCGGCATATTTTAGTTTTTTTTCTTTTATAGTTATAATTATAACCGCATTCAATGTTTTTCAGTTCAACTCAATTTTTTTCCAGTTTTTTTCCAGTCCAGTTCATTTTTTTTTCATTTCAGTCCAGTTCAGATCGTTATCAATGGGCTAAACACACCCTCAATCACCTATCAAAACTCAAACAATATTGAATGTTCATGAAGCTATATGGTGACACCTTTCTAATGATATAATAATAAATACGAATGGATATCGCGATCAAAACTTATTACGTTCGAAAGTTATAAGCTGAAAGTCATTATATTGAATTGAACGTAAAGTTATTGAACTGAGCGTAAGTTGAGTAGAACAGGCCCTAATAATTCATTCAATATGTAGTATCAACTAAAAAAACATTAAATTTTAAATTCCATGCAACGCACGCTCAGGCGATACAACAAATGGCGGAGAACTAGAGATGAAATAAAAAGAAAGAGAGACAAAGAGATAGTGATTGGGTTATGTCTGAATGAAAGGAAAAAAAGTAAATGTTAAGGGGTTTTTTAATTTAAAAAAATGATGGAAGTTAAAGGGAGTTTTCATTTATTTTCTTTATTTTAAAAGAAAACACACCGGATGTAAAAGCGTAACAAGCAAACGTGTCAATTGCACACAATTTCAAAATTTTTAGCTCAGTTCAGTTTAATGAACTCAGTCCAGTTAAGTTTAAATGAACTAAGTTCAGTGTTCACATAAACCCGGTTTAGATTAGTTAGTTTTCATTTATAAATTTATCTTAATATTAATATCTCTAAAGGGAATTTTTTAAAATGTATTTTAAATGAGAGTTATTGGATGTAATGGCAGCATAGTCAATTATGAAACCTCAACCGTATGTTTAATGTAGAAAATAGCATGTATAATTTATTTCAAAAGGTCATGAAATTACATTCAACAAAATGTAAAATAGGGTGCACTAACCCCACTATTCATTTTTAAGTCAATACTTTAATGCAGCAATTGGTCAATCTCGGAAACAACCTCTCTGTTTTCTAAAACAGGGGTAAGGTTGCGTACATCCTGACCCGAGTACCCCCATTTAATGGGGATTTACACTCGATTGTTGTTATTGTTGTTCTATGCAGCTGTATCCTTTTTAAAAATTTTTAAAAGAATTATCTGAGTTTAGTGCAATAATTCTACTATTTATCTTATTGTTAATGTATTGCATGATATATTTATTTCTAAATATATTTTTAATGAGATTTTTATGATATAAATTAATAGGGTTGAGGTTTCATAATTGACTGGGCCGCCATTAAGCGGCACAGTCTAATATGAAACATCAACCCTATATTAATTAATAAAATAATGTGTATAATTTTATTTCAGAAGATAAAAAAACATTTAACATAATGTCAAATAGGGTGCACTAGCCCCACTAATCATCTTTAAGTTAATGTTCGTACTAGGGTATCTTTTAAAAAAATATCAAATATATTTATTAAAGATTAATTTTCATTAATTAGAACTTAAACTTAAATATCAATACACAATAAGAAATTATGTATCAATAACCGGTCTTAAATGAAAAAAAACATTAAAATTAACATGGTACGACAACTTTTCATCTTATAAGATTTATTAATACAACATAGTCAATCATCGAGAACTAAAAAAACATTTATTTTCAAAAACCGTGCATCACACTAAAGCCATGATCTGTTCACCCGCGTGGAAAATAGAATCTTTTGGCACCATTTGCAAGGTAAAACCGCAAAAATGCTAACTAAACCAAAAAAATCTATTAACCCTTATTCAACGAAAACCGGATAGGTGACACCATTTATAAGTTAAGTCAATAAATTTCAAATTCCGTGCATTGCATGGGTACTGCACTAGTTGATAATATATAGAGACTACTTAATTAATTCAATGAAGAGATTTTTCACATTACTAAAATTTATTATTAAGACAAATCAATTTCAAAAGTGACAAATGAGATGAGCATTGAAGAATTAATACGCAATCCTACATTTTTATTGAGAAAAAAAGATCATATTTGGATATATTATCGGAGCACCTTTTTTTACATTTTTTGTTCTCCTTTGTAATATTATTAAAAATGCTTCAATTGTATATACTCCCTCCGTCCCAATTGACGGTCACTTTTGGCCAAAAAAAAAAAGTCCACAAATTATGGCACATTTGACTAGTCAAATATTTATTTTGAGAATAAATTTCAATTATACCCCTAATGATTACATGCTGAAAATTGAAATAAACAACACACTTAATATAGTTCAATAAATTTCCTCTATAAAATAGGGATAATGTTAGAAAGGAGATACTTTAATTTGTCCGGTTAATATCCCTATTTGTTCATGTGTTTCTTAAATGTGCATGAGTTTTTGTTAAAAGTGACACCAATTGGAGGCGGAGGGACTAAAATACAAAACTCACTCATTTTCACCTCAAAACAAAAAGTTATTTAATGTTTATTCAATTAAGATCAACTAAGGTCTTTTCACACCGTTAACTTTTGGTACTAGTATCACTTTTCTTGAGTTTTCTATACCTTTAAACAACGAACTCTTTTCTTTTTTGTCGTTTAAGTTGATAGGGTCACGTCAAGACCAATCCTTTGTTCACTGCCCGTCAAGACGTGTTTTAATTAGCCTCACCATCACAATAAACAACAAACTTCATTGATCACATAATGATTGATCACATAATTAATGATCATCTAATTGGACATAAAAACAACTTGAAGCGCAATCGTTTGCCACTTGCTTGAACAGTTAGACGGACAGAGCTAGCTAGTTAAGGAAGACAGGAAGAGGCTCGTTGTTATTTGATAATTGATATAGTGGACGTGTGGCGTTATTCATAGGATATTCCCCCCATCACTCCCTGTTCCTTTGAGTTTGATCACTGACAGACAAAATGAAAGCCAAAAATCATTTGAAATATTTGCAATTTAATTACCGATTTACGGATAGTACTCGTATTTTGCAATCATGAATTGTATTTGATGCTCTTCTTTGGCGTCCGGGGGACAGGAGGGGTTATCAATGAAACAATGATAATCAAGGAAAACCAAGGAAAGGATACAGCTCGGCTAGAAGCAAGTGCATAACATTTTCTATTGTTATGGAAAAAACCGTACTTGGCATTCCATTTAAGATATTTTGCCCATCACTCGTATCTTTTCGGCGTAGCCAAAGCTTACAATTGCATGTTCTAATTTTATATTTTGGGTGTACAAAACTTCTTCTTTTTTTTTTTATGGAAGGGTGTACAAAACATTGAGTGAAGTAGGTGTGTATATAGTATAGGGTCATTGTACAACTTCCTGTCTGGAACGGGGAATTGGACCGTCCTTTGTTCTTAAATAAGAGTATAGAGGGTTGATTACTATTTCCTAGTTTGAGTTATAAAGGGTAAGCAATTGGTGAAGGGACTTTAATTCAATGGATGTATATAGATGCTTAATTTGTGGTATTTCTTTTGTTATTATGTAATGTTCTCTTAAACTTGTTTTTATGCAAGTTTTCAATAAAATTTTGAAATAATTATCGGCAAAAAAAGGGTAAGCAATTGGTAAAGTGGTTGAAGATTGTCTTATAACTTCTTGAGATTTGGTTAATAAATTGTTTACATGAAAAGTGGATCAGCAAGTCTTCCGTGCACCCGGTGTACCTGTACACCGGGTGCCACATCAGCTTTTTAAAAAAAAATTAACATGGGTGACTAGTAGTCATTTTTATATGACTAATGACTAGTATGTATTTTTATATGACTAATGACTAACAGATATGTGACTAGTGAGAATTTTTAGATGACTAATGTTTTCGAACTACAGTCTGACTATTAGCCATGTTTTTTTTTCGTTTTTTTCTTTTTTACTAGGAGGTGCCACCTAAGAGGTGTACCCATACACCTTGTGTTGCCTAGACTAGGAGAAAGTGAATAATACTAGTTCTGTGAGCTGAGATAGTCAAAGACAAAATAGAGTAATAGACTATTTAGACATAACAATATCGTAGGACCAACATTAATACTTCCAGGCTTCCAACAGACCACACGGCCACTAATCAACATTAACAAAAGTAAAATCAAAGATAAGATTTGGTCCTTAAGAGCAAGTGGTTTGGCTAGTGAAGTATTGAGCATTCGCGCCCTACTTATTAGCGAATAGAATGTGGTTTTTTTCGCTCCAGCTTTGGTGTCGTATAATGGTGTGTCAATTTATTTATCACTTCAATCTCAACCGATCGTAATTTCTTACTGCAATTTATTTTATGTTATTAATAAATCATGAACGGTTTAGATTGAAACAATACGTAGATTGACACACCATAAAATTAAACTGAATTGAATTAAACTAGAGTAGAATTAAAATGAGCTAAATTAACTTTTGTTTTATTATTTTGACACTTAGTCACTCCATTGCCCAAAGATAAATATGCCAATTCAAATTACCATAATATTGATATATACTGTATATTTACTTATTGACAGCTTGCGAGCCCATCTTTTTTTTGATCAGGCAAAGAGGGACTCTCTCTTTGGGCGTGGCTAAAGGGTACCTCCTAACGCACGGCCTCGGGTATTACCAAATTTTTGAATAGTCTGCGTTGGACCAGAACTAGTCTGCCACATAACGTGATTATGAATATCAGCAAATCTTTATCATATATGCTAGCAATAGTTGCTGATTTTTGTATACAAAAGAAGCTATATCTTCTTCTTCTTGTTTTTACTAGGAAAGAAGTTGTCTAAATTAATTGGTTGGTGGTGTTAATCATTTAGATATGTTAGACAATTGTAGATGAGTATTCGAATGAGAGGAGAATTTTCAAACTATAAACCTATACAACAAGAGCACATATGGGGTGGAGGCATGGAGAACCTAGCCGAGATGGCAAGTGCTCCCTTGAATTTCTGGAATGTCCGGGTTTGTGTCCCACCACCTACAATATGTGGAGTACGGTTCCTTACCACTTTAAAAAAAACAAGAGCACATATGTCAAGTCATGTTTTTTATAATGAGGTAATGCCACGACATTTCATGTTAAGGTCGTATTTTGTTTATCTTACAATTTACTTTTTTTTTTCCAGTTAAATTCAGTTTTTCCAGTTTAGTTTTATATTTTTCAGTTTAGTTTTTACTTATAATTTAACTTAGTGTATTTTTTTCCAATTATGTTCAGTTTCTTTCAGATCAATTTGTTAGGGACGAACAAAACACACCATTCTTTGTATTTTGAGCTGACTCTGAACATTCCCCCGTATCCGTATCTAATGATTGACGTATTGGAGACATACACTGAATGACACGTATGAAAGAGGATTATTGAGGTTCAACAGCCAGCTAACCAGCCACCTTTCCAAAGAAAATATTACAAGACTTATTAGCAATACCTACGCCCAACCTTGTTCAACCAGGGAACACAAGTATAGCCTCGAGCCCGCGGAACTGGGTATACCAAAAACATAACCTTGAGTGAAACGGATATATGTATACATTAAGGGTTGTTAATAGATGCGTAAGAGGTTACTAATGTATGTGCACTGATTCCTTTTTTGGTAGCAACCCTTCTCGTAACTATTGTGTATTTAAATCTTTTGAATCCGGAGCTCAAATTAGTGTGATGAGTTACACTTTACAAAAATCTATGTGAACCCTTTTCATATGAGACTTATTAATGGCCATCCAGGTGTTACTAATGACCAACCAATCTCGTATATGAAACAGGTTCACACTTTTTTTTTTCTACCAAGTTTTTGTTCACTTAAGTTAAATGAAAAAACGATGCAAATGTCAATCTATACTCGTATTAAGTATAGGCGTATAGCAAAGCTTTTCTTTCTCGGGAATTTAGAGGACTTCCATCCAGTAGAACTGTAGTAGAAGTTTCCAATCTGTATAAAAAGTCGTACACAGAAACAAAGATTAAAAGCGAAAGATACCAACGCACACCGTTCAGTGTGAAAGCCTGAAACATCATATTAGTAGTCCCATCAGTTGAGGGAACATTTATAGCCTGGTTTGCTAACAATCTCACTGACAAACAAATTTGATGTGCTTGAGATAGCAATCTTTGATGTCCCTACTAAACTTGTGGCCGATGACTACATTAAAAGGAGCTGATTCATCCTGATATGGAGATCGTCCGTTAGATCAATCAAGTATTGCTCCATGGAAATATATCGAAACGATGACCAAACTGCGCACCTGGCCTTGTTACAACTATGCCTGCTCATAAACTTCACGATGGAATATAAGATTCCAACATCAACTGTGCTTGAGAAGGCTTTTTAATGTCAACCACCAAAAACATGTATTTCCACTGGTTGTCTGTTTTGTCTTTGAACATCTCACAGAACACTTTGCCCCCTCCATGCGGCCCACTAATATAGAAATTTATCTGTGACAAAAGACATTACAAGAAAATTAACTGATTGTGCAAAAAGGACATGAATTATCTCAAACAAGTGAGCTCAATACTGGTGTATTATATTGCAAATACTGGGAAAATTGCTTCTATAGATATAATCTGCGTCCTCTTCTCCAGATCCA
>ONZK01001793.1:205865-233297 GCA_900322385.1 Pharnaceum exiguum | reverse complement strand
CCCCCCCCCCCCCCCCAGTCCAACTGACACTCAAAAAAAGAAAAGAAGAGAGAACGGATATCAAAGAAGGTTCACCCCTCTTGGCTTCACCCTGACTTCTGAACTGGCATGTGGGTTCCAACTCCTTATCAATGCGAAGAGTTCCAGGACGACCAATAACGGGTTCCAGCATGTACGCTGGATACAGTTTAAGCAACTTCACTGACAAACTCCAAGGAAGGGGGCCAATTGTTGCTGTCCAATAACGGGCTCAAGTCATCAAAAGGGTGCCACCCCCACCCCCCCTCCCAACAAAAAAACAAAGGAAATGACAGTCAAAGCTACTTATAAAACATGGCAGCGGAGGACATTCAGTCATAAAGAAAATCATGATTCCTCATGGAGCAGGTTTTTGTAAGACTTCTACTTTATTAACTGCTTCATTTCTGAAAACAACGTGCTTGAGATGTCATGTTCGACGGTCTTCCAGGAAAGGTGCTCTGAGAATATAGAGCTATGGAAAAGCAATGTGACACCAGGCAATTAAAGAAAGTTAGGAGTATATTGAAGAGAATCAATGAAACCAGTAGCGGAAGGGCATATATGCAGGTCATCAACAAGGATAGGCCTAAGCGACATGAGACCCTACCGACTGAGGCCACCCTTGAACAGAAGCAGGCATGAGCCCAAGTGACATTACGCTTTTACTAGACACAAGGGCTACCACTGCAAACTACAAATACCCAAATTGTTTGAGGTATAGTCAAACACCAAGCCCCTAGTAATCTAAAAGCATCATAACATCAGCAGTGATCCCAACTTGATCACACAATAAGAATGAAGAAATAACAAACGCATAGTGTAGCACAATATAAGTCTCCCGCAGAAGGACACATCTTTCCGATTGTGATGGTCAAGTAGCAAAAAAATGTTTTATTAGAAAAGAAAAAATTATATTAATTTAGGTAGAGGACAAGCTGTCTTAAAAAGAATATTAATTTAGTTACAAACTAGACCAATTCCGTCGCAAGATAGTCAAAGGTAGGTCTGCAAAAGCACCAACAGATTTTGTGCACAAGGAACATAGAAAATCTAACCCAATCCCAAAGTAAGCCTGGAGAATATGTAGAACAAGCAAAAGTAGAAGAGGCATTTGGAGGGAAAAACAACCATATTGGATCTCAATCTGCAGCAAACTCTTCCTAGGACAATTACGGTACGATCTTTTAAAAAAAAAAAATAAGAAAAAGGATGCTTGTCATGCTTAAATCTAATTGCAAAACTAAGTTGCCCATCGTCATCCAGAAAAGTAAACGGACAAAGTAGTGAATGCATAACAGAATGAGCAAGCTGAAGATCAAGAAAAGTAATCATAACCTGACTATCATTCTGAACTCTGTCCAATGCCTTGTCGAAAATTTTGTACCTAGAATACACAAGACATAATGAATCACAACAAGGCTTTTGGTTGACTATCATAACAACCTGACCATCATAATGAGTTATAACCAGATGCACTGATTGAAACACAAGGCTTTCAGTTGAGGAGCTATACTCTTTTGGTTGAAATATTAGCTCGTTGCAGACCCCATATACTGCAGCTCCAGCAACTCCAAGGCCAGCTAGAATGATAAAGGTGTAAGACGCGCCTTCAGTGAAAGTCACAGGTTTTTCAGGGATATGATATGTAGGTGAATCAAATGGATCCTCCACCGTAGATATAGCTTTCTTTCCCTGTAAAGGAGGAGGAGGAGAAGAAGTGTGAAAACTGCAGTCGTGTTTGGAAAAGATAAAACCCTGGAATGTACATGTCTCAGATAAAGATGAAATAGATAAAGGCTACAAAAAGATATTTCCACGCGTTAAAAAATATATCTTTGTGTACAAGTAGCTCAAAAAAGTTGTCCAATGCACAAAACATGTAAGAAACCATCTAAAATAAAAATATATAATAAGTTCTGCAGAAATTGCCTAACGAACCCCATGGGCCCTAAAGTTAACGACCACAATGTTTTTGAGAGCGATTGTAAATGTATTGGTGCATTTGAAGTCTTGACTTCCCCAAAACTTCACCAAAAATAAGTACCGAAGGTATTACCACAAGATAAGCAGAGCGATATATCTGATAACAGCAAATTGCTAATAGATAATGGATAAGTGGAACATACAGTCATCTCAAACCACAGGAGAAAACACAAACTTGTTAGAAAATCAATTCAGACCTCTGACTGTTTCGGCCCACGTGGCTCTGATGCTGATGTAGATGCAAAAGATCTGTACAACGTAGGAGCCGCTGGAACCATCTTAGCATTTTCTCGCAGAAGGTATGCAGATCTAGAGTAAGGAGCTAAGGAAAATGCCTGACCTGACACAATTTTGGTGTGAATGATCAGGCATTAAAATATTAGAGCAAACAATCTCAATTTGATCCAAATAAACAGACGCAGAACAACTAACGATGGATGGTTTAAATGACGTCCAACAGAAAATTACACAAGACCTACAGCGATCCAGTACAAGATGAATTCAATCAAAGATGTACATGTAACTGATGTAAGTACATAACTATGATGCAATTGTTCAACAACAACAACGACATATTTTAATCTTAATCCCAAAGACTGGGGTCTATTGGACCAAAACTGAATCGAGATAGACATATTTTCTCTAACCTTCTGCGCAAATTCTGTTCATACTTAGGGAGTTAGGTCTATAATTTTACACTTCAAACAGAAATTCAAATTCCAGTAATAAAAATTGTCAACCAGATGTTTGGTACTGTAAGCTGTGAAGAAAGCACTAACCTTTTTTCCCAGTTAGACCCTGCAATAAAGTGGGAGGGATGCCAAAAAGACAATAGAGAGATCAAATCAGTACATAAATATCGACGATTGATCAAAAATTTCCTAACTACACACATAGTAAGGAAGAAAATGGCATGAATTATATTTCGTTAACCTGAGTAAACTGGCCAGCACGCGAAGCTATCCCTCTTCTCTGACATTGGCTCAAAACTATCTGCAAATTTGAAAAGTCATATTGATTAGCTTACGAAGTCCTACTCCACCAGACCACCACACACAAACTGTCTAAGTAGTGAAAAAAACAATCACAAGCACAAGTAAACCTAAGGGATAACAGGATAACACATCTAGCAATTGGAAACATATTAAATAGAAAAACTTGAAAGGCATGACGCAAGACACAAAGAGAAAGCTGCAAGCTTTTGGACCTTCAGCTCCAAAAGACCATGTCTACCTGACATTCTTCGCATTTCCGCTATAGCCGACATCCCAGCACCATGACAAATCAATAAGCACAAAATAAAAATTAAAAAGCAATAAGGTCCACTTCAGTTCTCCCTCGCCTCTCTTTGAACAGGTGAAAGACTACTGACATCTTGACCCCCATACCTCAACTGAATTGGGAATACACACAGGGTTGCTGTTGACATGTCTCCTTTGACTTTTGGACTCAACTTCGACAACTAAACAAATTTTGAAAAGAAAACTTTACACACAGCTTTAATATTCTAACTCAACCAGTTTATTTCAAAACTACATTGCCAGCCAAATTCGCGACGTGTAATGGGACTATTCACTATTGTCTACAAATCAGTGACGACAAACGATAGCCCATACAACGCTGGCATGCCCCCTCCCCCAGCCTCATTGGAACACTCAAGTAAGCTAGTATAGAAACTACTCCTTCCATCCAAACCTAAATGCCCTTCCGAAAAACATCTCATATTTAAGAAACTCTCTATAAACGACTAACATATCCTTCCAACAATTTAAAAGCTCACAATCAACTTATTCCCCTCATTGGCTCATCTCCATGGTGGAGTGGGAAGAGATAGGAATTCTAAGCGCAATAGAAAAATTTGCGTGAACCCGTTTGATATAAGAGACGGGGTCACTAATAACCACCGAGGGGTCATTAATCAATTTTTTCTGTCATTAATGACCTCGTCTCATATATGAAACGGGTTACAGAAGTTTATGTGATATAGACAATAGACTATTAAATATACACATCCAATAAAAGGAATAGTGGACAATTAAATCTCGACGGAGGGAGTATATACCTTTCCTACAAATTTTAATACCTATCCTATTCCTAAAATTGGGCCCCCTTGCAACATACTATTGTTGTTTTACAAGCTAAGCTAAACTTGATCATTAAATTGTCCCAATATATCCTTCAAATTTCATTTAATTTCTGATTTTGAATACACATTATTATTTGTGGCAAGCTTATACCTCATTATTATGTATTTAAATTCTTGTATAAATATTTACTATTCTAAGTACAATATTATTGGCTAACTTAAACTAAACAAACCCAATTGACTACGAACTCACCACACACACTGATAATAATAATTTCCCAATGAAAAAAGCTCAAAACTTGCTAAAATGACAGCTACCCATCATCACAATACCTACAACGAGTAACAAAAGCTAGAAAAAAATACAAAAAAAAAAAGATGCAATCTTTTTTATGATATGAATGAATACGTACCTGTGAAGAGGATGAGGATGAGGCTGAGGAGGGCTTAGAATAATGTGAGAGATATTGTAGCGAAGGTTTAACAAGCCGAGATATTCTGCGGCTCAACATCTCTGTCTGTCTGTCTGTCTGTCTCGGCTTTCTGGCTGGCTTGGTGGCTGTTTTTGTTTTCCTGGGTTTTTTTTTTTTGTTGGTGGTTTGTGTTATGTTTTGGGGTGGTGTTTGGGGATTGAAGTATTTCTTTCGTGTTTAAGAGGTTTTGCATTTGGTTTACAGATGTTTTGGGCTTTGGGCTTACGAGAGGAAGAATCTATTATGTGGGTCTTAACTCTTTAGGCCAGATGGTTGGATTGTAATTTGTAATGGCCTCCTGAACCCCCAAGCAGCAACAACAACAACCTCTCTGTTTTCTTAAATAAGGGTAATGTTGCGTACATCCCAACCTTCGAGTACCCCATTGAAGGGAGACTATACTCGGTTGTTGTTGAACCCCCAAGAGAAAATGGAAAGTGAACGCAAAATAATACTCCTTACGTTCCACTTTTATCTTTTAACATGGCTTTGGAACAAGATTTTAGGTGAGGTGAAAGAAGTTTATTACCCTTGGTTTTCAAACACAATTACAAAACCTATGACACATGGCCTTCAACTTTTGTTGTGAGTGTGGTGGGGTAGTAGAAGGGTATAATGGTCATGTGTTTGCAGAACCTATACCAATTAGGAATTTGGAAGATAGAAGTTATTATGTGATCGAGTTGACCCTCAACTAGGAAAGTAAGGGTGTCGGTGTGTGTTGCACTCCCACAGTTTCTTTTCTTTCTTCCACTTTAGTTTTGACATAAGAATTAACTCCAAACCTCACTTTTAAAGGGTTGGGTCTATGGTAATTAATGTTTGAAAATCGAATCGGATATCAAACTAGTCTTTTTGCTTATTTATTGAATTACTTGTAATAGAACACAACCAAAACCAAAAAAATAAATAATATAAAATATATTATGCTTAAGAATCGGCCGATAACTTGTTTTAATCAGCCATTTCGTACCACAGATTGACCGGTTCAATCAAAATTCTTTGTGATCGAAAAACAAGTTATGGTTTTTTTTACCAGTAGGCTTACACCTATGTGAACTAGACTCAAGGACTCTTCACAATTTTCAATGTATAAAATAATCTCTTACAACTCATTTTTATTCTCAAGATTATTGGTACAACTCTAGTTAAAACTCATCTCAAGTTGTAAAAAAATTAAAAATCACATGTTGTCACCAATTAGAAGGCTCTACATCAATGTCATAAATGCAAGAGTTCTAAGTAGAGGTATTCATATTATTAATTGCTCAAGATTATTGGTGCAATTATGCTAAAAACTCCCTTTATAACTCTCTTAATACTACCAATAAGGTTGCCCTAATAGCGCCACTAAACCAGACCATGACTGCCCAAGTTATCTCCTTCATGCGATTGGTGATAAGACTGATAACCTTTCTTCAATAGTTGTAGTCTTATAGTTGTTTAAGGTCGTAAATTTAGTTGTTTAGAGCCTCACATCAGCTGAAGACAAAGAATATTGCCTTGATGTAAAGTTCATTGATTTGGTGGGCTACGATATATATCATGCGCGCCTAGATCCTAGTGGGAGTAGTATATAATTTCTCAACTACTAATGATAATTTTGGTGTCGTATAATCTATGGTTTTTGGAGCATATAGTCTAGCACAACGTAAAATAACAGGTCATGTTAGATAAATAGAGCTAATAAAGAACGCTTCCACATGAGCACCCGCAAATAAAGTGATCGATTAACAAAATTAAAGGAGTTTTAGGAATTAATGATTGGACAAGCATCGAAAGGTAGTTTTTTCCTCCATCCCTGTTCCTTTGTGGCTTTGTCATACCAAATCATCCTTTTTGTTTGAGCTAATTTTCACATTGATTTTTTTGGTCACTTTTCGTTGAACATATTCTGAGATGTAGTCTAATTCTGTTTTGCATGTTTCTACTCATTTGGGAAAAACGGCTTCATTAAGTGTTAACACTGTTTTGAAGGGAGAGTTATTCAAGTGGTAAAAAAAACACTTTCAATCTTTAAGCTTAGGGGAGGGATGCATCAATGTTTTGAAAACAGAATTGGTCTCTCAACAGATCAAGCTTCGCACTAGAATTACCTACTTCATTAATTAAGATTCACTTCATAGAAACCCACATAAAAGTTCAACAACACATGAGTAGATTAATAATAACTCTTGAGTAAAGAAAACAAGTAACTCTGCTTTTATTCAAGTCAAATTAAATTTGGTCATATCTTTTCAAGTTCAGCTCAATTCAATTAAGAATTTAGTTATTTTTTTTATAAAAAAATACTTAGTTATATTTTCATTCCATTATATTTTTATTTTTTTGGTGCAATCATGTCATTTCATTTTAGTTTAGTTGTTTACAATTAAGTTTAGTGCAGTTAAATTCTCAAGCAGATCAAATTGTAGAGACTATACCTTGATGAGGGACTCAAATTGCTTAGGCATCATGGCATCCCTTGATAAAAGAAAGAAAGAAAGAAAGAAACAACCCGTAAATTTGAAAATAGGCTAAATATGAAAAAATTGACAAGTTGCTATACAGTTGTAATCAAATATTATCTCGAGGGTGGTCTTATGCCCCCTTTGGATAATGTTTTGAGTTTAATAAATTTTTAACCATTTTTCAAAAAAAAAAAAGGTTAAAAAAATTAACAAGTTTTAAATAGAACCTGACATCGAGCTTAGCTCAGCTCCCAGCTTAGACTCGTTGCACGCATAAACTGAAGTGAGGTTAACGGCCGCATATGTCTGAGCCTTACGTATATTTTTATTAAATATTATGTTTTCAGTAACTTTTACGTGTTTAATGTTTAGAGAAAAGAATTGACTGTGTTTGCTTTCTACATTTTTTTTTAGTAAAGGGGTACATCAGACAAGTACTGTACGTATAGTTCAATCGATGAGACGAAAGCATTCACTTTTTCGAGTGACAATATAAAGTATGTGTAACAGCCACCAGGTAAAGATGCGATATGGTTGTTTACTGATTTGGCTTTTGGTACGAGGAATCATCAGACGCACTATGACACAATTAGCCTCAGTGAAGCATTTATATACAGTATATAATGACACAACGATGATGAGGGACTGAGGGTTAATCAGCATTCAGCTACAACGTAATTAAACTTACACAGTATTCTACTAGTAGCTTGAGAAAATCACACCAATTCAAGGCATGCTCTCGAATCTCGTAGGACTTTGTTACCTACTCCCGCAGACTCGTTTTTTTTGGACGGATGAAAATTGAAATTGTAATTATAAGACAATTTTAATGATATACAAATCATTACGAAGGGATAATAATATCTATTTATTACTTTTAAAAGCTATATGCTAAATCAAACTAATGTTTTAAAAGTCGAGCCAAACTGAATCACAATCTTTAGAGACACACGGGAGTATCAATCTAGAACTAAATTATTTTGAGCCGGAGAAAAAGCCATAATGAGCATGATAATTACTTCACTTCTGTTTAGGAGACTCAGCGTAATCATTTCTTTCACAATATGAACACGGTTCGGCTATTCAAAATGCACGTTGTTCCTACAATTTGAAGCTTGCTTGGCGCAGATACATGTAAGAGCTATAGATTGTATAGGGCGACTAGTTTGCGTGGTTTATTACTCATGATCGTCAACAAGGACAAGTAGAGTGGAATATATACAGACATCAAATGGCCTGCCTGGTAATAACTTGGCGCATATGAGTCATATCATGTCTTACTTTCTTGAACATAAATCAAATCTAGCAGTGCATACAACAAGCATAATATGGCTTCCAGATCGCAATAACCTGCACCTGATCATGACTGACGACAAATTTTACTTGGGCGACGAGCACTCTCATTTCTGCAGACTATTGTATGGATAAATCATGCTCTAGTTACTACTTAATACGGTGTAGCACCATGCATGCCGTAATTTAATTAAGGTATCATACATTCCATGCATGATAAACTGATAATTGGCAGGAAAAAAAATCGAATCGACGATAATTTGGAATGAAATCTATGTTTTTTCAAGGAAAATGAATCCCTCGAGAACAAACAAAAAACATACTTCACGAAAAACGCTCGAAAGCGTAAGGAAACAATTCACGAACACATATTGAAAAGATGGTACAAAGAGTATAAAGAGAAAAGTTGGGAGTAAAAGGAGATTTTAAACAATGCACCATCAATATACTGAAACCCCACAAATATCGTTGGCCACAGCCCACAGTACAACATCAAAGAGAATAGATTCCAGCCTGGAAATTCCAGGAGTAAGAGGACTCCTTGCATGGATGATCTTTGTCAAAATCATTAGGATAAAAATTAAAGAGACTCATCTTCTATCGCGATTTTCCTAAATCCTAAACAGGAGAACTATTAACCTAATAGGTTCCCTTGTTTCTGTAAATTCACTGACTAGGGAACTTTACCATTACCAGATGAGTTTGTACAGGAATCACTAGAACAATTGTAAATAAGAGTACAACAAATTCAAGAAGGCTTTACGTAAATAGAGTTCACCAATATTGTATCTTGGCATCATGGTCATTATATATCTTAGTACAGCCAATCATAAGACGAAGAGGATTATCAAAAATATAGATCTGCTAGCTGGAACTTGGAAGATCAACCGTTGCAGCTGAATGGAGCTCAATGTTTTTAGATCCCAGCATGGCAAACCCATCAAATCATCTAAAAGTTTCTTCAGGGTGTGTGTTTACATTGTTTTGCAGCCTAGGCTAATATATATATGTAGGTACTCAGAAGTTTTGAGTTTCAACTCCTGCATGCAACAGGTACCCTTCATTCCCTAGTCTATGGATTATGAGATTTGCTTCGATTCTCTTGATAATGACCCTAAACTACTATTATTCAATGATATAGAACTCTAATGTGCTCCTGAAAGAATCTGTGTAAGCAGTATGGGGTTTACAAACTAACAACACAGTTGTTGAACAAAGAAAAGAAAAGCATAAAACAAAAGAGGAAAGAGGGGAATGAGGACATTAACACAAATCCGGAACTGGTTTAGTGGAAGAAGCATTTTGTTTATAACTCTGACAAGTATCTTTGCCAAGCAAGCTTTAGTCTTTAGAGTCTCCCAACAAATATTGGCAAGCAAGTTAAGCTCAACTAATCTAAACTAATGCAAATTGCACTTTACATGGGTGTAGTCTAATCAGCCAAGGCCCAAAGGGCACCCCTTTCCCTAAAAACCTCAGATGAATGGCTCAGGAAATACCTTTGAAAGGCATTGGTCAGGAGTGTTATCCTTGCCTAAAATGGAAATATTCGCATGTTTCTGCCCTCCTCAAACCCTTTTCCATGTGCATTTAACACATTTTTAATTAACTGTTAAGGCCAACTAGCTGTACGCCTGTATGTACGCTCCCTTTATGATCAAAATAAATAGCCCTTGACATTTCATTTCATGTACTACTACCATCACCGAATAAGCCCGCCTCTAGATAGTTTCCTCTTCCACAAAAGCTTGAAGTGGCAGTGAACACTTCATTTTCATGGCTAAATTTTCTACTAGATGGGGCGTAGTATTGTTGTTATCAGTTCTCCTTGTCTTGCAGAAACATACACAACTGATAGTAGCTGCAAGACTACCTCCAAGTATCCTGCCACCACATGTATCTCTCACTTCAAGGCACGATAATGTCGTTCAAAGGCCTCCTCCTCTTCCTTCAGTAAGAATGATACAGCGACCATCTGCAACGGTTGGGTATAGTGTGAACAGATACAAGAAAATGGAGACAGAGGCTTTTAGACCAACTGTTCCTGGTCGCAGTCCAGGGGCCGGGCACGAAGAACCACCAGGGACTCATTGATAACCACTTGTGCTTGTGCACTTCTACAGTCCTAAGTCCTAACACATGAAAGATAGCCTTCTTTTTGTTTATGGTGTTTTTCACTTTGTCTACTTTCATCAATCATTTACTTTCTTTATGTCTTGTAGGAGATTAAGATATTTTTGGGAGTATTAATTTGCCAGTGTGTTATGTATATGGAGCTGGTTCTTGTGGTTGGCACAGCCATCATTAAGTATTATTGGCCATGTATTCAAATAGCACAGTCCATGGTTTGCTTGTTGAGAAATTGAAATCAAATACAACATTTTACACAGACATAACTCGCGTACGCCAGAGTGAGTGCACAAAACATTTCAGACAGGCCTTCTCTTTATCTTCACTTCTGTTTGTATGGTGTCTATATGTATACTACCTCTTACTAGTTACTAAGCTCCTACTAAGAGAACAGCTGCAAATCTTATCAACATCTCCAGACATGCCAGAGCAACCCATACCTTATTCATTCAAGGATAACTAGGAGGCTGTAGGGTGAACAACTTTTTAACTTGAATTGGAAACTTTGTTTTGGACATGCCCTCTCACCTATGAAGTTATCTAGAGGCTTTCAGATACCTGAAAGGTTCATATTCAGATGCACCCTTCCGAAGCATGCAGTCTTTTATGGATTACATGTATTATGAGAAAAATGATCTCATCTGTTTCACTTCCTTTCATATACCTAGAATTTAAAAGACATGGTTGAATGCTTATAGTTTAGGCAACAAGCACTTATCAATACGCGGTGAGAAACTAATGCAATCCAGCAAAAAGTATAACCTGTCAAAAGTTATAATCCATTTTTCACTCACTCTTCCTCAACTTGGAATCACATATTAACTGTTCATCGCACTTGACATATACGAGTCTTAAGGTTAAAGAAAACAGTTCCTCTTCATCATTTCCTCAATGATTCAGTAAAACATCAGTAGTACATCTAAGGATGCATGCTGCCCAGGGGAAGAAAACCCTACCTAGCAAATTAACTGGCCACAAGAGTCCACGTCAACCCTAGACATCATAAATCATAAATAATGTAACAAGTGCTTTTAAAAAGCGTCTGTTGTCTGACTTCTTGTCCTACAAGTCATATTCAAAGCTGACGGAGCTCCTGACATTGTTTTCCAACTCAGACGGGTACAAGAATAAGCTAACTTAAAAGACTCCAGCCCTCCAAATTATAAGCTAGTAGCCTCGAGCTGGTAAGCTAAGTACTAGTGAAAAAAATATTCATTCTTTGTATGGCTTTGGAGAAGAAGATTCTTTATAGTGGGGATGGCCAGACCAGGGTGGAGTTATGTACGTAGATACTCTTCCTATCACATCAAGTGCCTTTGTCAAACACTCAACACGTGCATGATTTCCAGAATACAGCAAGTTTAATGCTTGGAGACAAAGCCCCTACTAGACACTCAAGCCAAGATGGCTCATGAAAAGGGTGGTGAAATAGTGAGATTATAATGATGCATCCACTTTGGTTTTTCAAGTGTCAAATGGGATATTGACTGGCAACGAAAAGGTTTACTATAGAATGTAGAAATTATAAATGAGCCTAATAACAAATTAACGAGTGTGCTAGTTCAAAGGAGGTTCCAACCCAAAACCTGCAATTGACAATGGGTGGAGGATTCCTTTGGTTATAAACAACTCACATGAGCACTAAATGATAATGTGGGACAAACCACAATCCAGCATAGAGTCTATGCTTTTTCCCACAAAATTTAACCAAAAAGAATCAACATCCTAGGTGGAACAAGTTCACTTGACGCTGATGTCACAAGAACCAGTGTCCCAAATCTGCCGATGATAAGTGGTCTAGTGGTGGCTAAGAATTCTGACAGATGTCGTGAAGTGAAAACAATTAAACCAAACAATTAGTCAGATCTTTTAGTCAAAAACATGGGTTGAGAGTAAGGGTAGATAGAGGGTTAACAATTGTATTTTGGGAGTTATGACCTATTCTCCATGTGGTTAAGAGAAAACCAAAGTAGGCTCATAGATTATTCAAACCTTAAGGAGAAGAAAGATCCCTTTGCAATGCATATGTACATGATGTCTATCAACCCAAGATAGCTTTTGGGGATGTTATTTTCAACTCTAATCACACTACTACGATGCCTAGGTGATGGGAGTGAAGGGTTCTCTCTAACACTATTATTACAAGGCAAGAGTACTATATATTTACTTCGAGCCATTAAGCTTAGATAACAAAAAGAGACCACCAGAGCAAAATAGAATAGAAGCTGAGAAGCAAAGTAAATCTGCAGGAGAGTGAATAGCTGCTTTCTTACTTTTGTCAAACAATCCTATAAGGAGAAGCATCACTATCACGTGTCCAACCTTTGTCTTCAGCTCGTTCATTGATTTAATCTCCAACCATTTCGGCCGTTCCTACAGATGAAAAGAAGAATAAAATTATACCTAGGAATGACAACAGAATTCATTATCATTAAAATGAAATAGTTAACATGGGGGAATGAGAGAAAGCGTATGAAATATGTAGAAAATTTCAATTAAATTCAAGGCCACAAAAAAAGGTTCTTCTGCATTGGTGAGGGAATGAAGAAAAGGATCCAAAACTACAACGGACGACAGTGGTAATACAAAGCTTGAAAAGCAGTAATAAATTAATAAAGGCTTTTTTCAATGATTATTTTGGATAACCAAAGGATCTTTGATTTCCCAAGCAACCAGATGAATTCTTTGACCTCAAGGCTTACATAGGACAACGATGTCCAAGTTCTTCCACAGAATAGCTACAATCTGAATCCTCTCAGTGCTGGATCATCCAGAGGATGTGTGATTGGCAGACTCCATAGAAGAAAAAAACTCAAAATATCCCCACTCTAGTCCGAAACATCCAGGAGAAGATCTTCTCCCCCTAGTATGCTCTGCCTATCAACATGCCGTGTACGTACAAATTCACTTCCTCTACTTCACAGCACCAGCCCCTCCCCCAGATTAAAAAGTACAATGCGCACATGCACGCATATACAGAAGACACTCAGATTGAACCCAAATAACACAATCATAAAGATGAGTCGAATAACAATAAATTATAATGCAACTGGATGAAAGTGACAACTTACGACTAAAGTAAATAAGCCGAAAAAATTTGAGCGGTGTCGACGTGTTTGTTCTGACAATGATTTTGCAATGTCAAGGTCGCATACGAAGAGCTCATAGAGACCCATTCCAAATACAAGCATCACAGTACCCAGTAAATATAAATCTGCAATATTATGAAGCAAATAATAAATTTCTCAGACAAGCAAAACTGAACGTAAAGAAATGTATATTGGAACAAATGTTTTGAAATAAGCATTGAATCAGCAATTGACAAATATTAAACAGGAGATTGCGACATGAGGAATAAGCAGTTCACATTTCAACGTAATCCTCTAAACTTTATAACCGCAATCTGGACTACGGCCACCTACTGAAAGCTCATTTGTTTGTACAGAATTACTGATATCCATTACGGAAAAGTTAGGATCAGAATCTAGTAAGCTTCCATGTCTACCAATTCCTCTTAAAAAAACCTCATTACATCTGCCTAAAGGCCCTAAAGAAGAAATGAAGTAAAACTTATGCAAGTTAGGGTCAGAACTCAGAATCTAGTAAGCTTCCATGTCTAACAAATTTTATCCTGACTAGGAACTAGGAAGCATGAAGCGGTCTCATTTAAATGATTAAATCCCAAGTTAGAGAAAAATATGCCTGAAATGAGTAACTGGAAGAGAAAAAAAAGGATTGTAAAAATGCAGAGGTAAGCAACATAAAGGGAGATACACAATCAAGAATTTAGACACAGCGAAATTTTCAAAATCTAGAGCATCTAGAGAACTAGAGCATATGAAACAACTAAACTCAATATTAGGATGTTATGATGTAAACAGTCAAGTGATGATTGATGAAGTCCAGTTCATTGTTAAAACAAAAATATCAGCTTAAAGTGGGACTCCTCCACTGAGCACCACACAGCTTCAGCATTCAACAAAAAATATTCAATAGCATCCTTAGGATAGCAACTGCCAATCCATTATATGGGTTGCAAGTCAATGAAACTTATAACTAAAGGCAACAGAGAATTGCTAGCTGATTATGAAGTGCAACTAAAGAAAAGGTTAAAGTCTAATCTCACATAGAGATAACATTTATTTTTTGCTATTCAGCTGTTGATTACAACACCTGATTCATAAAGGTTAATGAACTCAAGACCAACATCACCCTAATGTCTCCAAGGAGACTCCCATCCATTTGGCCAATAGTCAGGGCTGTGGGATTTTGAGTGCACACAGCTTTACCATCCAAGAAAATACAGCTGTTGTGATCTCCAGCCTTAGCAAGGAAGACAACTTAACACACAAATAAGAGACAAACCCCTTAGAAGGGGTGAATTAGCTTGATAATATTCTGTTGACCTAGGTACACCAAGGAGTTGAGCAGAGCGATTCATCTGTTAGCCTCAGTACCATGTGATACTCCTCTCTGGTTAAGGCATCTACATATTTAAAAAGATCTCTCATAATATTGACCAAAATATGAATCCAACTGCAAGTTAGAAGGCTAAGTATAAGCTTTTGCTGTCCTTTACCAACCGAGCAAAAATTGCAATTGTTACGAGTATTCTTTTCCTAAAAGCAAAGTAACTTAATTACTGGCAACATTCTGCACACTACAGAATTCTAAGCTATTTTTTAGATGTAAGGAAAAACTATATTTAAGAAGTTCAAAAGAAGTACAACTTGTTGAGGATGAGAAATCCTCAGACACATGGGATTAGTTAGGAAAAGCCTAGATACCCATATTATCTATAAAAGTATCCGTGGAAGAATAGTTATTGGTATATCCTTGTAAGCCCCTTCCACCTTAGCCCATAAAGAAGCTAAATACAAAATTCTATCCCAAAGTAAATCAATAGGGTGAGCAATTCCCGGGAAACTCTATCCCACAGAAATCTATTGCCGATGGGTGAGATCATGAGAGGTACAGGGGTAGCGATAAATTTTCACTGGATTGGATCACCTTAGTTTGGGATTCCGGACCCATGAAAATATCATCTGCAGGCAAGAACCCTAAAGAACATAATCAGATTCCGATAGCCAGATCATATCTAACAAATGGCGAGCACGAAACTACTGATGCACTAGAATGTCATTCCCAATTGCAGCACGCCAGCACCTATTAGGACTGAGATTAAGGACAGCACAATTAAAATGCACTCTTTGACTCTGCTAGATAAGGCTGTAATGAGCAGGAACCCCTATTGAGCCCAATAGTAAATACTTCCGTTGTGTAGAACCAGAAACTAAGTTATAGTACTCCATCTTATACTCCAAGTTCCAACACCAGTTAAAGAAACAAGCAATAGAGCCAGGATGAATCATTAAAGGGATTTGACCGTGGAGTTAATGTCACAGAAAACTTCCACTGCAAATGAGATGAATATAAGACGTCCAAATATTTGTTTAGCAGCTCTTCACAGTGTCAAACCAAGTGCACATTTTTTTAAATCACTTTGCCCCAGGAACCCAGGATGCAGAGAGGGGGGCTAACTTCTTACAAGACCCATGATAATTTGATAAGTGCTTAGTTTAGATTGTGTTTTAGAGCAGAACAAACAGTTCAGAGGAGGGGAAAAAGGAACCCAAGAATTGAATGCAGTTCCAGTCTTAAGGAAATTCGTAAAACATACCAACAGCCTCAACCAGATGGATCACCACTTTTCCGCTCCTAGTGATTTGTTCAATGTAAGATGTTGCCACAATGCTACAACCCTACATCCAGAAAGCATATATCAGTGGTAAACCCAATGCTGGTTCCAGATTAATAAAGTCAAGAGATTAACTGGTTGACAACAATCCACCTAGCGAAACAAGTTAAGCATGGAAACAAGTGTCACTCAAAAGACAACTACTTTTCAAGCTACGGGTCTGAATGATGAACTTAAGCAGGGTACGCAGATCAATAATTCTATGCTCAAAGGAAATGAGTGAAGCATGGAAATAAGCCTCACTCAACTTATGTTACATGGACTCTTCACTTTTACTCAAATAGCCGTGTTGGACACTGGCACTTCAGTTTAGGCAACTTATTTAGAAAATTGCCAAATTGGACACTTGGGACACACACTAAGCTGGACACTTCCAGCAGAGTCTAGCAGAGTCCTAGTAACATAGGTCATGACGATCAAGTTATGCAGACTACAGAGAATCATAATTTTATGCTCAAAAGGACCGCATGTAACTAAGTTCCATTTGTCACAACGAATGCTTTGCCACACAAATGAGTTCTCTTCAAGCTACTGGAGACTATTGAAAGCTGCTCAAGGGCACCATCTACTCATATTGCACAAAGATATCAAACACATAATTCCACGCTTTTCCTTCGGCCATCATGAAATGGTTGCACCATTGGAGCTAGTAGTCTACTGAATTTTCTCTCCACTCCTACATGTAAAATTTTCAAGTCATTGCCATGTAAATATTGATGCCGGACATTCAACTATGACCATTGAGTTTAACTGTACTCCTTTTGTTTTTATGCGAACTGTACTACTACTCCTTAACCACTGCTAGAATTCATCTATTAGATTTACATGAAAGAGTATATTGTCGCGAAACCTTACAATCTTAACTTTGGGGGCTCGTCAGAATTACACTTACCAAACTAAGCCTTACCTAGCACATAAGTTAAGGTACACCAATTTCCCACCATGAACACCAATACATTATACAGGTAACAGAATTCCAATCAAAAGAAATCTTCTCCAAAGCCGCAAAGCACGGGAAAACACATTTCCAATATGAACAAAGCATATATTATTCAAACCTGCCATTATTAATAGCAAATCATACTAATTGTCAACAAACCTTGATGAAGCAAAGGACAGATCCAATTAGCGAACCAAAAACCCCAAGAAGAGTCACGAACCGCCACCGGTAAATACCCTATGTCATCCATAACACAACACACTAATCAGGAATCAGAGATAAGCAACCATAAGATAAAAAAGTTACAAACAGCAGAGCCCCTACACAGCCTACAATTGACCAACTTTGTAAGATATTTAACTTAAAAAAAGAATACTTTAAAAGAAAGATACTGGTCCATGTGCTTTAGGGAGAAATCAAAAAAGATGAGCACACAAATTAACAAATATTATACTCTGGCCTGACAATATCCACATTTCTTTAATCTGAGGACTTCCCAAATCCCTGGAAATAACAGAAAAAGTTGACAAAAGGATGTAAGTGGGAAAACTCATTAGAGACTGAGATCATGGGTTGTTCAACCCCATCACTCTCACTGTTTCCAGTATTGATTACAATAATATAAACTACTACTAATATTTCATTCCTTTCACTACAACAAGGACAACAACCCAGTGTAATACGGAAAAGTTGCGTAAATCCTGACCCACCACAGCACCCGTATTGAATAGGGATTTACGCAACTTTTCCCTCGTTTTTTCAAGTTTTCGAGATTGACCTTAAAAACATGGTTAGGAATCAACTTCCAAAAACTTCACTAAAAATAAGAAATTACAAGGGTCCTTCAACCATTTTGATTCAATCCATAACTCAACAACAACAACCGAGTGTAAATACCCATTCAATAGGGGTGCTCGGGTTCAGGATTTACGCAACCTTACCCTTGTTTGTAAACAGAGAGGTTGTTTCCGAGATTGACCCATTGGTGCATTGAAGTATTGACTTCCAACAACTTCACTAAAAATAAGTATTGGAAAGTTTTCATAGCCATTTTGCTAGTCCATAATCATCTAAAACTGAAAGATGGAGATAGATAATTCTTTCAACTTCATAGGCATTAGACCTAATTTAATCCATAACTCAACCTCAATAAAACTCAATTTTAAAAAACCGCCCCCATCCCAAATCTAACGAGAGTCGCCTAATAAGGACCAAAATGAGATACACTTATAAAGACTGAAGTGAAGTGAAGTGAACTGAAAGTAACTCAACCGAACTGAAAGTAACCGAACTTAGCTTAAGTAACTGAACTGAAGTTTTTAAAAGATAGGGAGAGCAAGCCCATACATACACACAAACAAACCAAGTTGATGCCGACAATTTGAATATTCTAAACAAAAGTTTGTGCATAATTGAACATAGACAACTAAACTAATGGTGAGGACTTATTTAATATCATTTCCTTCTCTCTCAAATTAGTTGTCATCTTGGTGAAAAGTCAAAGAAGTACATTATTATAACATGAATCAATTACTTTAATCATTGTTTAAAAAGGTAAACAAGTAATATTACCTTTTCCACAGCTTCCTCGAGAGGATTGGACTGTACGAACAAAGGCTGATGTTGTTGTTGTTGTTGTTGTTGAAACTGTGTGGTAGTGGGCGTGGGAGTGGGCCCATTTCCTGAAGAAGATGTTAAAGGAGAAGAATGAGTTGATGAGGTTTGAGCCGAGGTGGGAATTGGGTTGGTTTTTATTTTAGATGTCCCATTATTATTAATAAAGTGTAGGAATTGGGTGGGTTTTGAGAATTTTGGTGAGATGATGGGCTTTGGAGGAGAAAGAGTTGAATGTGCTCTCAAGAAAGATCTCATTGTTCTTTTTCCTCACTGTCACAGAGAGTTAAACTTTGTACTAAAATATTATAGGGGAAGATCCAAAGAAAGAATAGGAAATGTGTTCATATATGGACATATGTCCAAATGGGCATGTATTTATACGGTTTTGTTTCGTGATGATAACGCAAATATGATGATGAAGGTTATGTGGGATGAAATAGCACCGTTGATGGCCCTGACCTATAATGGCTACACGAGTGTGTCTCTAGAGTTTTAGATGGATTCGATAGTAGAGTGAAAAGTCTACGGTAGTAGACCATACATTGATACAGGTGGCTGTTTGAGATGTTTGAAACTTTGAACGAGGGCCCTGTCTTTTTTATTGCTCTCCGAAGCTTCGTTACGAAATTCCGATAATATGACCCGAGTCGCACACCTAGCTAGCTAGTTATTGTGTATTGATCTCCCAATATGGTTCTTTGCAGGTAGTGAGACTCGAACTCGTTCGAAACCTCATTTAAGCGGTATAAAACTGCTTAATATTTACTAACGAACCACACAATGGTCATATGACTTCTTATTGACTTGGTGAATTCATGGAAAAGTAAAAAATAAAAAGTAAAATCACCGAGCCTAATTTTGGTACCAAACCACCCAAACCGAACGTTCAAGGTTCAAACCCAACCTGACCAAAATCTATTTATACCCAAACTCGTACGCATTTGAGTTTGACAAAATAAGCTTGTAAACCGACAATTACTCAACAGGATTCCTGTTCAAAACAACTGAACTGGAAGCACTCCCAAGTCCCAACTCCCAACAGCTCTCGTAAACTGCCACTCACTAAATAAGGCCTAGTGTCGCGTACTGCCTTTGGAGCCAAGCCAGGCTTGCCACCCGGGGAGCCATGTTGGCCCGTGACACTAGGCTTATTATAGTTTCACCTCGCTTTCCACCAAAAAAAGCTTCACCTTCTAGATAACTCGTTCTCCAACGGCAAAAACATTGAAAAAGATGGCAGCAGCAAAGTATAGCATGGCTGTCAGCGTCAAGAATGCTTTAAAGGATCCAAGCCAATCTACGAAGTAGCCAGTGCCAATGGTGCTAATGATAGCTGCTAATGTCCCTGCTCCGTTTGATATACCTGTCCAACAACAATTCTGTGACTCAGCCACTGACATTTCATGATTATAAAGGTCGCTGATTCCGAAATCCGAATCCTCAATATACGTATTCGTATTTGTAAATATGTTGATTAGAAATACAGAAAGGAAAAGGAGTATCAATGAAGACAGACAACGTACCATGAAGGAATCCTGCCGATTGTGGAGCAATATCCTGCTCAAGATGTACCACAAAATCTCAGAACTTCCCTACACAAGATACTAATTTTGATGCAGACAACTTTATATTAATGACATGTACTTACTTGAATGTTGAGAAAATATCCAGCTTGGGTGAAAGAGCCTAAGCTCAAAGCCGCTGTCAGAATCACAGCTGCAAGACCTGGTGTCTTCGCATAGTTTAAGCACAGTAACGATAGGCCTGGTCCAATAAAGCCTATGGACTGAAAAATACCAAGAAAGATTGATCAAGAAAAACTGAGCAAAAGAAGATTAAATCTAAAGAGGGCCAAGAAACAAGCACTGAGGTGTATAACTGCATAAGCACTACAAAGCAATCATCTAACCTGCATGATTTTCCGGACAGATATCAAAGGGTAGCCTAGTTTGATCAAATGATCAGATGCTGCACCAGCGACGTAGCTTGAGACAGCCATCGCTCCCCAAGGAACAGCACTAAACCAAGCAGCTTGCTTTAGGTCCACGTTTAGTACCTGCATTCAGATATGACCGTCCATCAGAAAAATAGCCCCCCGTCCCCCTAAAAGAAAAGAAAAGAAACAGGTAAGAAGGATTCAGATGGCCAGATGTACTGAGGAAACCATGCTTAGACAATACCGTACCCCACATTAGACGGGATACAGAAACAGAATGCACTGCATACCATTTTAAAATATATGGGCATCCATGACAGCAAAACATAGTATCCCTGCACATTGAATACAAATTATAACTTGTCAATGCAACTGTACTGTATTAGCAAGTTTGTAATCAGTTCAGACCACTATGAGCAAGTAAACCTTACCCAATTGTTGGTGAAATTGGAAAATATGATAGCCCATGAAGGCCATTTTGACAACAGAAGGCCGATGGGGGGTCTCTTGCTGGAACGAAGTGAAGAATCAGATTTCCCAGCCAGGATCAGTTGTAGTTCAGACTCGCTGATAGTTGTACTATGTCTTGGGTCATTTTTGATTCCCCAAACCCATGTTGCCACCCAGAGTAACCCAAGAAATGAAAACAGAATGAAAGGACCTGACAATCCAACCAGTGGAATCAATATCGGAGTTAGACACAAACCCACTACGTTTCCTAACTGAAATCCAGCCATAGAGATTCCCACAGCCCGAGCACGCTCGTGAACAGGCGACCACCTAACAAGGTAATAAAGGATCACGATATAATCATTTCGTTGTCTGGTAGTAAATTCTCGATGAGCATAGACAATATCAAAAATTAGCATTCAATATAAAATTCATAGTTGAATAACAAGAATTGTTGTATGCTAAGCTGCTACCAGGAGTAAGTTCAAAGATTAATTTCATCGATCTTAAGTCACTAAACATAAACATTCTCTGTATTTCCGACTTGGAAGCCTATCCAATCTAACAAACACTAGCTGAATAATTAACTCAAACCACACATCTGGATATAAGCAGGCACCTGCTGGAGAGGAAGGTTGTACCTGGAAAGAATGAGGTTCATGGAAGGAAATGCTACACCTCCTGCTAGCCCAAAAAGTGCACGGACCACCAAGAGAGCGGTGGTGGAATTTTGAGCAGCCCATGGTGTGAGAAGAGTGAACAAGGACCACAGTCCAACACCCCATGCCATGACTGTCTTCCCCCCATATTTGTCTGCCATTGCTCCACTAATTACTGAGGATATAATATAACCCCATAGAAATGATGACTGGCAGCAAGACAGTCCATACATTTAAACAGGTAACACATTCAGGCTATAAATTGATTTTGTCGTCTAGAATGCATAGTAAAGAACATGATAAAGATAAACTGTAAACTATTCTGTCAGAGAATTTATGTACCCCAAAAAAACTATCATCATGAGATGATCGTTGGTGGTGAACTTATCAATTAATGTTAATGGCATAATATGGCAACAAACAGACGCTAGGAGGAGCTAGCTTATTCTGAGGCAGCTTAATAGAAGAATAAGTTCCTAACCAAACAATATTCTTAAGGGGTGGGAAGCTTCATTTCGATCGAACAAGCTCCTACTGTTGTCCATGAAGGCCGTTCTTCAGGATTAAATTATGTGGAAATGAAGTGGAGTGGAAACTCCTAAATGTATTGAAAAGAACTGAATTGAATTCAATAAACCAAATTATGGTTACGAAATGTAAAGAGAACTCCTGAATGCACTGAACTGAATTGAATTCTAATGAACTGAACTAAATTGAATTATAATGAACTAATTTCAACTGAAAATCAGTAAAAACAAGTTCGAGACTAACAAGGCCTAAGATGTCAACCAAACAATGCAATTGAAAAGTGAAATAAACATAATAACATGGTACACTTCTTCAAAATTACAAATGACTACAGAAGAGCCATCAAGATCACACTGCAAAAATAGCAAACTAGCATATGATGCTTTCTTTACATTTTGAATCACAATTGGTGGCCTACTAACGAGACTTCAGTGATTGAAAATGGTAAGAAACAAGAAAAGACAAAATAAAGAAACAGATGATGATATGATAAAGCATAAGGAAACATGAGGTGTACCTGCACAATGCCAACAAAAGAACTGGACCAACCATACTGATCAGCAAAGGGAACAACAGCAACAGACATTACCACTTTAGTTGCATTACAAAGGCACATAACAGCAGCCACTAAAGCCACCACCTTATGCCTCTCCCCAACCTTAAACACTCCAGGCACCTCTGCTGCTGGCAACTGCACTCCACTCTCTGTTCTCTCTGACTGACATTTCACCTTATTCTTCCTGCCACCCTTCAACACCAACACCAAACTGCTGCATTTTCTGTAGCTTATTCCCATGTTGGTGTTTTGGAATGATGATGGGTTGGTGAGCTTGGTTAAGGAATTAGACCATTTGGTGTTGTTTGAATGTGGTAAAGGGCTAAGCAAAGAAGAAGATGTAGCCACTGCCATTGAATTATGAGGGGAAGAAGTGAAGACACTAAAAGACAGTGATCACTTTACACTGAAGAATATTGAAGAGGTGATTTGTGAATTGTGATCACTCTCATCAATTTTGATATGTTTAAGTGAACTAGTGTAGGAATATAAGAAAAAGAAATCCTTAAAATAAGAAAAGTGCCCTTTGCAAAAAGTTTAAAAAATAAAAACAACCGTTCACTCAATGGTCAGATAAATTGTAAACCAATATTCTAGAGATCAGCCTTATTAGGTGCTGCTTTGCCTAGACAATCATATTCCTACATCTAAAGATTTCTGAAAGAATAGCTAATCAAGAAGAAGAAGGCAGATTTTTGTATAAATCTACTGATCACCTTGTACATATTGTCAACTTAATTTGGTTGAAATCTAACCAATCTTGACTACGATCTACAATCCATGTGTGAGCATGTGCATAAAATATAATATTAGTTTTTAAGCCTTGTGTATCAATACAAGAGATTAAAAGAGTAATATCATACAACATGTAACTTTAATTTCTTTTGCATAGGTTAATTCAATCAATATTTCTGCCAAAATAACCCCTTCACAGAATAAAGAAGCAAAGAACTAGCCTTACTTGGGAACCGATTGTACTGTCTAGGCAAAGAGCACCAAAAAAAAGAGCACCTAAAAAGGCCTCTACCTAAAGGGCTAAAGGCATCTCATGCTTTACACAATTACACCAAAGACTACATTTTGCTCATATATATTACACCCAAAAAAATCAATTAGTTTATAGCTGGGAGAAATGATCCGAACCCGTTGACTTGTACCGAATCATTGAACCCAAATTTTAAAATAAACCCGAGAGGTACAATCTGAAGTGAACCGATACCCGATTACACGAATCAAACCGAACTCGACTCGAAAATTTCCAAACAAATGTACACAAAATGCATTTTTAAGTAAAATGATTCAGAATAAAAAAGACTCGAAAACGATCCGAACCGAAATGAACCCAACCCGAAAAATAAGAAATCCAGATTGACCCAAACCGAACCCTTTAAAAAAAACAGAACTATTTTTAATTAAAATAAATAAAAAGAAACCTGGAGACTGGACTTTCTGAGATTTTGGGGCAGACACTTCCAGACTCACAAATTGTTCATCATCAATTCATCATCATCCCACACACACAGTTAAGTTCCCTTCCTATAGCATCTCAAATTGATCCTCCCTCACACCAACTTCGCTCTGCTTGCTTAATCACCTAAGGTTATCTCCCTTACCCACTTTCCCTTTCATTTCTCTCTTTAGAAATTAAATATTGGGTTTGTCTTAATTTCCAAATTTAACATCTTTACTATATGGGTCTTTAGTAAAGTTCAAATCTTTTTGTTCCTTTATATTGTTTTCATTAGTATATTATCATCACTGTTGTTATATTGATTTAAATGTGAAAAAAAATGGGTGAAATTGAGAAATACCCAGGGATCAAATACCCACCAAGCATAATCCCACCAATATCAATATCAATATCAAAAGAAAAGGAAAAAGAAAAGGAAAAATACCCAGAAAGGATTAAGGCTGAAAATCAAGAAAAAAGGTTCCCAACTTACTTAGATGAACAGTATTTGACACCAAGGCTTAGAATATTATGTGAAATTGTTGCGAAAACCGAACCGGTTTCTGAAATAAACACTGCATTGGAGAATACTGGCATTACCCCCACCCCCGAGCTCGTAGAGAATGTGCTCAGGCTATCTTATGGTAGCCCTGCTGCTGCTGTAGGGTTTTTCCGTTGGGCCGGGTTTATTGATAAACCCTCGGTCTACGCTTGGAACTTGATGGTGGATTTGTTAGGGAAGAATGAGATGTTTGAGGAAATGTGGGATGCTATTAGGTCTATGAGGGATAACGGTGATGTGTCGCTTGCGACTTTTGCGTCTGTTTTTGGGAGTTATTGTGCTGTAGGGAAGTATGATGATGCAATTATGTCGTTTGATGTGATGGACAAGTATGGGGTGGAGATCGATGTGGTGGCGTTGAACACGCTTTTGAGTGCGTTTTGTGGGAGTAAGAAGCAGACGAAGAGAGCGTATGGTTTTTTTAATAAGATTAAGGAGAAGATTGCGCCGGATGGTGATACGTTTACGATTTTGCTAGAGGGGTGGGAGAGTCAAGGGAATGTTGCCAAGGCGAAGACTACGTTCGGTGAGATGGTGGTTCGGATCGGGTGGGATGCGAAGAACATGGCGGCGTATAATGCGTTTTTGATGACTTTGGTTCGTGGATCACAAGTTGCTGATGCTGTCAAGTTTCTCCAGGTCATGAAGGGGAAAGGCTGCCTTCCAGGTTTGAAATTCTTTTCTAATGCTCTTGATATACTTGTCAAGCAGAATGAGTCCACCCATGCTGTTCCCTTGTGGGAAGCGATGGTTGGGAGTGGGATAATGCCCAATTTGATAACGTTCAATGCGATGATTGACCTGCTATGCAAGAACAATGACATTTACAATGCTTTCCGCTTCCTAGATGATATGCCATTCTATGGAGTTTTTCCGGACTCTCTTACCTATAACTTGATCTTCAAGTGTCTGATAAACAACAAGAAAGTTCGGGAGGCGGCCAGCTTCTTCAAGGAGATGACAAAGAATGAGTGCCCTCCGACACAGGCTAATTGTGCTGGAGCAATTGAGATGTTTTTTGACCAGGATGACCCAGAGTCCGGATTTGATGTCTGGAACTTCGTGCTCGATAATAAAATTATACCTTACAACGAGAGCACAAATGCACTGCTGATAGGGCTTTGTAAGCTGGGCCGGCTTTCAGAATTGACGAGGTGTGCCAATGAGATACTAGATTGGAGGATTCGTATTTCTGAAGTTACCATGGACAAAATGCAAAAGACCTTCTGCAGAGAAGGAAGAAACGCCAGAGAAACTTATGGCAGTCTGGAGAGGAGGTGGAGAGCTTCATACATTTTGTGACTTTCCGCAATTTATCCTCTGTCTTTCTCTCCCTTGTTCTCTGCCTTTTTCTCTCCTTGGTAGCATTTAAACGGACCTTTTGCCATTCCTTGTGCAGTGGCTATTGTAAATGTCAGAGCTTTGCATTGAAGATGCTCTTTGTTGGCTACATGGCTTTTTTTCCTTTTCCTAAGACATGACTTGTCTTGGACCGATTGTTTAAGAACCTCCTGTTCCTCCGTTGATCTTCTTCACTGATTGCATTGATGAATTTTTAGAACACTTATTATGCTCTTATAGTATGAACTATTCGCTTCTCATCCATGCGCTCACAATTTGAACTATACATTCTTGGACATCCTTTTCTTAATCACCTTCAACGAGAGGCCATTGTATCCTCTCCTGCTAAATCAAGCATTCTTTCAGTGCAAATGTCAACCAGAGACTGCGAATGGCTGGTGTTTCTGACTTTGACAGAAAACTAGGTAGAAAAATAGGAGAAAGTCTCCTACTTTTGTTGCCTAGTCTATCATT
The DNA here is from genome assembly GCA_900322385.1 of Pharnaceum exiguum. Taxonomy (NCBI): domain Eukaryota; kingdom Viridiplantae; phylum Streptophyta; class Magnoliopsida; order Caryophyllales; family Molluginaceae; genus Pharnaceum; species Pharnaceum exiguum. The sequence goes on along the minus strand of ONZK01001793.1, from coordinate 206,590 downwards.
GAAGTGATTTCTGTTTTCGTCAGCAGCCATTTGCTGCCTTTCTGGCATTTTTCCAACCTTGTTTGTGTTAGTGAACATGCAGGAACATCATCTACGTTCATCAGCAGTTAAGGTGCTGTTACATGACTCTTCTTAGTTCATAGTTACTGCTTTAATGAGACCGAAGTGTTGGAAAGTAGGCACCTGGGGGCCTTTGGACTTGGTTTTTCTTCAGTGCTATGTGAAAACCCTTCTTTTATTCTTACTCACCTAACCGTCTGGTCTCATTTTTTGTCTACGTGTTGGGGTCACCTAAATGCTATAACATTTATCTACCCAAGCAAGCCAATAGGTTGTGAATCCGTGATGGCATGACACGCAGTTGTGGACAATTGAGGCTCCCAAAGACTGCGAGGCCTTGTCCTGGCCTAGCGGCATTTATCTGCCTCCCTAGTCCTTAATGTTTATTACTATTTATATGAGCCTCTAAGGTCTTGTTTGGTGAGGTGGAAAATCCCCTTTCACAGAATGAGAGTGATGTTGTCTTCGTTAATCTTTTGTTTTTCTGCCGTCCTGAAGCCCAGTTTGAAACTCAAGTGGCCAGAAGAGGCTTTTGGTAACTTGATTTAGGCTGATTCGATATAACCTCTCTCCATAATTCCTTACCACTTCGCTGCGTTTGTTCATATTTCCTAATCACTTCATGCAGGTCTCATGAAGCTCTGCAAACCCTCTCTTACTCAGAT
>ONZK01001793.1:164390-190141 GCA_900322385.1 Pharnaceum exiguum | reverse complement strand
CTATTCAATTTGTTAATTAGTATGTGTTGTGACTCCAATTCTTATATACAACTGGTGTAAACTTTCACTGGGTTTTTTATATCAATGTATTACAACATACGTTATTAGTCACCTTCTGACTAATATTAATCATTATATACTAATTAATCACATTGTAAATACGATTAATTAGCCAATACCGTACCATATTAGTCACAAATTTATTACTATTAGTCACCCGATGTATATTTACACAATGTGTACCAAACACGTGTTGATCATTTCCTTGGTGTAACAACATTAGACGTTTATAATAAAGCTCAATTATCAAACACCCATTATATGCTTCATTGATGAGTGGTATTTAACGTGTGGCATGCAAATGCACAATTAACGTGCATAGTTAATTTAGATTTTGACATGTACTTACCCTCACCTTTGTGTCTTTGTCCCCATCAAAAGCTAACTTTGTGATAATTGTTTAGTGCTTATCTAGAAACAAAGAAGCGTGAAAGAGACTTTAGTGACGTTGGGGACCAAACTGTAGGTGCCACAATCAGATCAAATTTGCTCCCAAGATGAGTTATTTACCAATTAGTTAGGCTCACAAAAAAGATGTTACTAAATCAGGTTGCATAATAATGGGAATTAAAGAAAGCTGGATTTCTAACTGCTTTTTAAACATGGACGGTAAATCCACTGAACCAAACCCACAGACTAAAAAGGCCCATTTTCGGCAATTCACACAAGAATATTTCTCTTAACAGTTAAACACTGTTGCATGATCACGTGGACCTTGCACACGCGAGCACGTGCTTTCTGAACTAGAATCAAAATGCGCAGCCCCAGTGGCATTTACGTCACGTCGACAGTCCGTCACGTACTCACGTACTACATCCGAAATTCGGCCTTCCGTTAAGCTATTTGCATTTATTATTTCTTTTAAAAAAAATGTGGATGGAATATAATCCCAAATTTGGGTGATGGGATGAAAATTGTTTTTGAAGAATTTGTTCTTTTTCTTTGTTTATAATTTCTTAGACTTAGTCATGCTAGGTAAATCAGCTAAAAAATAGTAGATTTAGGAATACCTCTATCGTACACACGGGTGTACCTTATTCCGTACACCCACTTAGTTTTTCTCTCTTATTTTGAGCCCAATTATTCAAAATAAGATAAAAGATCAATATTTAATTATCTATATAAAGAAGGGTGTACGGAGTAAAATGCACCCGAATGTACAGTATAATTTGTCTAGATTTAGCTTGTCAAATACGGAGTATACTCTTTTGTGTGTTTGGTTAGTATCGTAGATTGATCCCAAGCCAACTATTAAAATATGCTCTCAATAATAGTATTTTCATAAGTAGTTTGTAATTATAACATATATGTGGTATAAAGTTGAGTGAAATTGCCAACAAATGTCACCCAATTTAATTACAAATGGGATTATATATAACACTTACATGACGCGAGCTTAAATGAATTGGTTAGTGACTTAGGCCTTGTTTGGTAGATAGTAGATAGCATTAGTAGTTAGTATTTTCATGTTATAAGAGTAGTTTGACTAGTCAAAAATACTCTTGGATATGTTTGGTGAGGTTGAGCAAAATGCTTTTAAAAAAAATGTTCTTGATGAAAGCATTTTGCAAGAGTAATTTACTGTTCATCTATTTTGCACTAGAAAACTGCTAACTACTAACTGGAAATGTACTAAACAAGTTTAAACTGCTCCTGTTTACTGCTAGTCAAAACTGCTCCTACTAACTGATAACTACTAATCACTAACTGCCCTTACTATCTCCCAAACAAGGTCTTAGTTTTGAGTTAGTTTTCCACTCTCATATACTCTTTCTTTTTAATTCGTATGCAAAAGAGCAAAACTAGTGTGAAAATATCTTTTCTCAAAAAAACACCAACTAGAACAATGGAATCCATTTTTATACCATTTGTGGACGAGTCTCAACAAAACAAAAACAGAAAAATTTGTGGATGAAGAAAAAGTCTTGGTACAACTACAAAAGAATCGAATGTGAAACACTCAACAAATAAACAAAGAAATCAAACACGTCAAGGTCATAGACAGAATAAGCAGAAAATTTTCTAGGGTTTATACTTGATTCTTTTATCCCCATTGTCTCCACTCAATCTCCGTATCCAAAATTCCACCCTCTCATATGAAACTACGACTTTGACAACATCTTGTCTTCAAATGAAAAAGACAATCCTACCCTCCTTTTAAAAAAACCCCTCAAAAACGATTATAAATACATAATAATCAGTTCATCACCACCGCCGAACAAGAGAGAGAGACAGTTTTACTAGCTTTTGCATTTTCTTGACTTGGTATCGTTTGTCTACATACCGGCGCTGATCGTGGGTAGGTAAACTCTCCACGTGTCAAGATCTAATTCGCTCATCTCCCCTATATATACACCTCCACATGCTCTCCTCATCCCTCCTTTAGGTGTCCTTATATCATATCATCCCTCCACACAAAATAAAACCTCTCTTCCACTCTCTCTCCTCCTCAAACAACCTTACTTTATATCAAATCATCATATGATTAAATCACGGAAGTCTCAGACTCGCTTGGTGCAGGTCGGGAACCGGACGGGTCGGGTCGTATCGTATTACTTTGGGTCCTCCACTCTCTTTCTTTCGGATCCCGCCTTGCATCAACTGAATCCGAGCCTTCCCTGACGACCGTTAGATTTTCATTCACCTCCTTCTCCGCCGTCAGATCCACGCTACCTGCTTGTTTAGTTGTTTACATATTAATATTAAAATATCTATGTGCTTGTAAAAATATCTATCTATATACTGACTTGATCTGCTGACTAGTCAATAGTTTTTGATATTTATTTATTATTTATAATGTTTTGATTTAGAATCTTAAATAGTAATTAATTAATTATTAGTTAATGTCGTTATATTATACGTCCTCCGTTCAGATTTAGTCGTTGTCCACTTGGGAAAAATGATTATTAATATATTATTGTAGACTTACGAAAATGTCCTTTAAAGCATCTATCTATCTATACATTTCTCTCTCCTCCCTTGTGTTTTTAATAACTATATATATGGCGAGAACTATATAAATGTTAAAAAATTTATTCATGATTTTATATGATTGATTAATAAATATAAATATTAGCGTGGAAATTAATGAATAGTGAATTTAACAATTCATTAATATATTATTTTCGGTGCCAACCATTATTACATCATTAAATCATTTAGAATGAAGGTACTAACGTGTATGCATAATGGTATTGCTATATCATTTTTAGCTGATTTGTTGGGTCAAGAATGCATGTATCTTCTTCTATATTCTGGTTTTCATATGTTGATGTTTGTTGTGTTGCAGTTTGCTCGCTTCTCTTTGTTTTCTTACTATTGTAGATTGCGTGTGACAGGAAACTGTCATGATATTAACACGATGCTATGTATGACATAGAACGATGATGATAGCCAGTCATTGGAGTTATTTTACCTTGTCGTCCAGCACTTACAAGGTGATTATGCTGGTTCTGGCTTTTCGAATAAATTTGTAATTGAATTCTCTTGATTATATATATGTTTGTGATAAGTTATTTTACTAAGACAAAGGCTGGGGTCATTTAGAAGTTGGTATTTGATTTTAGGTGATATATGACGGAGTGATCTGATGATTTTGTTTTTTCTATAATGTGTTCACAAAGGCTGCAAGAGTTTTCTGTATAGGCTTGATATTTGGATATTCTGGCCTTGTGTGTGATTTGAGATGACTTAGTACGCTTAGAAACAAAGATATAACAGAACGGGAGCTTTGGTGATATACGAAGAGTACCGTGAATTTTTTTGTTTATTTATTTTTCCTAGGTAACCATTATGGGGGGCGTTAACTAAGAAGTTATAAGATTAACAAGAATGTGGCGGTTCTTGATAATTCTACCTCTTATTAACACCATAGTGTTCACTTAAATTGTACTTTTCTTGCATGCAAAAAGTACTACTATTTTGATAATAAAATTACTCTGACTAAATGTTGCAAGTTATTTGTTGAAGTACACGCTCCTACGGCACATCAAAAAATAGAATGGAGAACTGGGGGTTACCTCACTTACCTATCTATCATCAAAAAATAGAATGGAGAACTGGGGGTTACCTTCAGGGATCTGTACCAATGAGATTAGAAATCATCCAGACGACTCATTTTTAAGCAAGTCCGCTGGATGATTGCCAACTCATCAGTACATTTCCCTGTTTCACAGTGAATGATGCCTACAAGTGCGTTTCACAATGCTCCCTCATCAAATCTATTATCTTGAAACTAATAATAAACTTGATCCTTAACCTTTAAACTGGAAATTGCTTACTGATGTTGCCCACAAAAGGGTGGGTATATATAGTGGTCATAGCTTAGTTCTATTATTACTTTATGTTATTTATGTTGGTCTACGTGCGATGCACGCTCCCAATTCAATGCACAGCCCAGTGCCACATACGTTGCGTGCTCTGCATACATTGCACGCACCCTTCAGAATTGATACATATTGATTTATTAGCATTTCAGTCTTGATTGTGTATGACATTTATATTCATATATAATTTCATACTATATGTGGTCTGCACATTTTGTTAACTACTTAACTATACCTCTTAAGTAATGAGCAATATTAAAAAAATAAGTTAACACTCCCTTGGTCCAATTAATTGTCTTGCGTGCTTTGATATGGAAATTAAGATTGTAGGATTGGGCAATTTATATGGTGTACAATGATCGTTGTACACCCCAATTCATTTTTATTACCATTCAATATTTTTTTTAATAATACAAATGCATTTTCAAAGTGCATTTTTATGGCACACAAATGCATTATTTTATTTTACAAGGTCAGGGAATGAGAATGAGAGAGGGGTGTGCAAAAATCAAAATACACAACGGTTACCATATAAGAATTGGTAGAATTGTGTGCTCATAACCAAATTACTATATGGTTGATTCTTACGTTAATACTTGTCGGTCTATGTGCCTTTCACTCGCATTGCACACACGAGTACATTGCACGCGGCTTTCCAAATTGATAAGCTTAGTTCATAGAAATCACCTGTTGTCTGGCTGAGAATGACAAAAAAAGGAAGGTCCGGTCGCTGTTTTATTGCAGCAGTTAGTTGACAGTTTTTTGTAGTTTATTCTTGATTTTTGTTTTCTTTTTGGGGCATTGTCCCTCATGTGGCACTTAACAAAATAAAAATAAAAATCACTAATAATCTATGGAGAGTTGAGTAATATTCTTACAATAAAAAAATTCTCCCTTTGTTCAAAAATAATAAATAAAATTTTAGCTTTCCAAACAAACAATGGAGTTGTAAGTGTTTTTTTTTCTTTCTTTTTCTGAAGACAACTTTTTATTAACTATTTGATTGTAATCACGTATGCTTATAAATGACAGGAATATTAGTGAAGTCGTAGAGATAAGAGCACATGTTGGCTTTAGGGCTTTCCTTATAAATTCTGCTCAAACTAGGATTAATTTTTATGCAAGTTTTACATTCTTCGGAGGCTTGCTCAACCTGTTCAATTTGCTGAGCCCATGCCTTGTCATGTATAATCTCTAGTTTGAATGATGGTGTTGGTACATTGTAGAAGTAGTAAACCATTGTTGACATTCAGTCTTAAACCATTGTAGACAACTTCCTAAATCCTCATGAGTATTGCTCCTCTTGTTATTTGTGTGATTGATGCAATGGAACTTAGAGCTGATTGCTTTCAAACTTACCATGAGTCCATGACTTTAATTTTGGGAACTTGGCACGATTGCTAAGCCAACTTGGGTGAGTTTTGACATGAATTAGTGGTATTGGGACTTAACTGATGAGTGTGTTTTAGAATATTTCATCGAAGGATTTATCTCATAAATGCTGCAGCATGAGGTGAAAGCTTCAGTTGGGCGCGCCTTGTATCGTCATGAATTCAGCTGGTATGGTCTGCACATGTTTCGATGACTGAATACTGCTTCTTGGAATACGCCATATATACCGTACTGATGGTGCAGGTCATTTCTTAATTACAAATTTGTCTCCCTCCACCTGTTCAGTATCTTGAATTCACCGAATAGTAACAATTGTTTGATATTGTTAATGTATACATGGATTTTCAACAAAAGAATTGGGGGGTTTTCGGGTTACATATGAACAAGATACAAAGGGTAGGAAGTGTCTTCGATATTTCAGTTTGTCCACGGTTACTATTTCTTGACTTCGGTTTCGGACAGTTGTTAAAGAATGGTATTTGGTAACATGTCTAACACATTTACTGTACTTGTTTCTATTTTAATATTCTAAACATCGTGGAAATGTGTAAGATAGAACTAGAAAGTTTTCTTTGTTTAACTTTTACTGGACTACTTAAGTATACTGACAGTCTGACACCATTAGAATGATTTCTTCCTGCAATGTTCATATCCTTTTGCTTTTTGGTTCAACTTCCACGATCGTAGCTTGTTGTTTTTTATATACGGAGTTTTTCATCTAACAATTTTATATGAGCGGTTCTTAAGTGGCGTAATCTGTAGTCTGCATCTTATAGAAGTATAGAACTTTTCCTGTGCATTTCTAGGTGAGCTACTTTATGTGCCATATGAACCTGAATCCTGATAGATGAATATTGTACCAACAGTTAAGAGCATCACTATGTTTTTGTCTGTCCAAACATATAGTTTCTGTATTCTGTCACTTGCATGAGTATTCCATATACTTGTTAATACTCTTGTTGTCAAAAGTTTTTATGGATATTTGCTATGGTTGGTATGTAATGATAATGGATAGTATACTTCCATGGCCAGCCCACTTTCTTCCGGCATTGTCCTTTTTAAACTTGTAGCTGTTAGGTTCCCTGTATAGGGCTACAGCTGCATTTTTGTTTATGCAATTGTATTGGTTTTTGCCTGTAGTATATGAACCTATGGCTTTGTAGGCTTCACAAGACAGCTTTGACCTTTACAAGAAAGTGGTTATGGTTGACGCTAATTTTCATGGATGGCGAAGATCATAGATCGTCATGGAGTTACAAAGGTGGGCAGCTTCAATCCTAATATACACGGACTTGAGAATGTGGTACACCTTTTATTCCTCTTCAGGGATGATCGAGCCGACTCTTTCACAGGCAGCTCCATGAAGAAATGTGACGCAGTGCTTTAAACTTGTTAATAAGGTAACTTGCAGTCCATATTTGATTGTCCTGCTGACAATGTGAAGAACATCTGTGTCTGCTTCAATGTACATTCTCATTCCTTATTTCTCTGGCACCTTGAGAAGACAAAGAGAGATTTGATGTTGTTTGATGAATACATATTACCCGCTTTCGATCTGTGTGTCTAGTTTTAAAATGATGTAATGTGGTGGGCTTTTCCCCCGTACTTTTGTGTGCACTATTTAGCATTTGAGTTGAGGTGTACCTGTGCTTGCCTCTTCTTCTTGGTTAATTTCAGGTTCATTGACTGGAGGCACTGGGGACATTTGCAAAATCGTATTAAAATGGGGAGATAGGCGAGGATTGATCTTCTAATTCTTTTGTGTCCTGTCAACAAAGAGCTGCAAGAATTTTCTTTCTAAGAGATGTTTAGGTTTTTGGCTTGATTTTTCACGTTGGCTATGTGAACTTAGTTCGCCCGCAAACTTATTACACAAGGACAAGCTTTACTGATATTTTAAGCAGTTTCTTTTTCTCCTTTTCAGCCAATCACCTTGGAAGTGTCAGCTAGCATATCTAGCAAGTGAGATGATAAACTAGAGTGATCATAAGGTTAGTTTTTATCGCTCTGTTAGTTACATCATGCATGGTGACATGAAAACTTGTTTCCAGAGATGGTCGTCATTGTACATTACTATCGCTGAACAGAACTTAGCCATCATGAAAACATTAATACTGAGTAAATTATTAGATTTAGCACTTGGGAGTAAGGGGTTAAAATAGAGTGAAGTACAAGGACTTACCTGTTTCATGCAAACCATTCGGTGATATTTACTAATCGGGTTAGCAATCTAGAGCTGAATGATGAATACGAGAGGATCTCATTTGTCTTGTATATATCTTTTATTTTGGTGAATTTAATACAGTTGATTCAAAACTTGACCCTTACCCTCTTAGGCATTATATCGTTGTGTATTAGAGGAGGGACGTAGCAAACCCCTGCGTAAAAATAGCACTTACATATGTTGGGTGGAGCATATTATCACTACATGTTGCTTGAATATCGTTAATAATCAATAATGCATCTTCAAATAAGGAAATGAGTTTTGCGAAACTTAAATTCATTTTGAATTCGGGTGTCCATTCAAGGAAAGTTTAGAAATTTTCTATAGCTAGCAGTCACTAGTCAGTCCACGTCCGTTGCACGCGCTGTGTATGTGGCATGTGCCGCGTACATTGCACGTGCACTTCTAAGTTTAAAACATTTTATTTTTCCTAAGACGAACCATATGTGGTTCTGTATTTTGTCACTGTAGTCCTGGTTGTGCATGTTATGCATCAAATTTTTAACCATACTTGAACACTATTTTGTAAACTGTAGGGAATAAAGAAACATAGTTACCAGTTTTGCAATAGGTTAGCTCTCTTTTAATAGGAACAAAATACTAAATTTAAGACCCTTTCTTACATTCTGCAAATTGTCAAATTTCGTCATGGTAGGCAAACCATTAATATTTCAGTGAAGCTGTCAAATTTATTACATCCTGCAAAGCTTTAGGAGGGTTTTTGGAATTCATGTCAATAGAGTCATCTTGTTCAGACCTTTGGACATGCACTTTTCTGCTCCTTAGCTCGCTCTGTTTTTGTTTTCGTGGATAGCAAAACTAGATGCACCGTGAGAATTGAAAAAACACCTGTAGCCTTTTGATCAAGTGTTTGTAGTGTGACTCAATTCTTTTGTCCTATATTGAATGGTGTCCATCAAATTATAAAGTAGACTTGTTTCTCGCATTTAAAAGTTTATTCATGTAATGTGAAATTTATTATGGAGGAAATCCTAAGCCGAATGCCTGACTAAACTATGAATAACTAAGATGGTTTGTCTGTTAATAATCTTCGGTACAAGTCGACCGCATTTCTGGGAACAGCATGCATGACTCTGATGGCATCTTTTTGGTTTGGTATTGGTAAAAGATGACATATCTCTTCACACCAAATGGTGCCTATATAGGTTGGCTCTCCAAGACCAAAGTCAATTTTGTCGAGACCGAGTCGCGTCCAAGGGGTTAGTAGCAACACCCCTACTGAGTGCGGAGTATCCGGATTGTGACTTAGGAGCTTTATCATTTCTCTGACATACTTATAATCCACTCTTTCCTTTGCCTTCCTTATGAGCTTTGATCCGTAGCCCAAGCCCTTGTCAATAAGGTCCCCCACAGTGGTTTGTGCACAACAAGGAACTATTGCATTTCCATAGAACCCCACAGGCAGCCCTAGCTCACTTTTGTTTCGAAAATTCATAGGAAAGAATATCTTGGTTACTTGGTGTTGTGGCATTTCTAAGGCCTTGGCCCATGACCTCCAAATATGGGCGGAAATTGCTTCAAATGATGTAATAGAAGGTTTAGGTTCGGTATCTAGTTTTACATTAGCTTGAGTTTTAAGCTCATCAATTTCAAGCTTGGAAAAATCAAATGAGGTTGGGACTAGTGTTTCACTCAAGTACCTAGCCTGGAATTCACACTCATCTTTAATAAGATGAAACTCAGGGTGTTCACTAATATTTGGCATGGGTTCACAAGGTTGAGGGTCAAGCAAATGGCGTTGCTAAAGGGGTTGAGGCTCACTAACATTGTCGATGCCACGTGTTAACTCAGCAAAGTGTCTAAGAAACTGTGCAGCCCCAGCCCCATCACAGATGCAATGATTAAACCCGATGGCAAGCGCGACTGCTCCATCACCAAGCCATGTCAGCTGCCCAATGAGAGGGGGGTCCCCCTTAAGTACGTCATCCACGTGGCAATTCATAAATGGCCTCCAGTCTACCTGGTTATGTGGACCCTTCTCGAAATCAGCCCGAGAATAGTAGGACGACTCAACCTCAATAAAGACCACACCCTCTCTTTGAGCCTTGAAAACGACTTGGAGCCCCTCAAGCCCCTCTTCAACTCGACCTCCCAAGGGGTAATACTGGACTAAGGCTTGGCTCAAAGCCTTCTTCAATCTCTTAGTGAAAGCCTCACGATCTATTGGACATGATACATTATGATCATACACTAAAAGATACTCACATGTGTAACGTGAAAGGGATTGAGAATCAATAGGGGAGAGAGCGAGGGAGCATTTAGGAGTGCTTTGTGACGGAGTTATCATTGTTCTTTCCATGATGGAGGTTTCACATCTTCCCATTCTGTAAGATTCTATCTCTTACTTGCATAATCCTTCAAATAACTGATAATTGTTTGTGAGCTGTATAGATTTTTGGTAAGTATAGATGGTGTATGAATCAATAACACAGAACAGTCTTCCTTTGTTGTGTCGTGGTATGGAAGCCACTGCAGGTGCAAATCCAATACAGCGGTGGCTTTCGAAGGATGACTCAACACATTGTTAAAGGGGAAACATGATGAGGAAGAAGAGTTTCGATTGATATTATTGATACGTTATCATACTTGTACACAAATATAAGTGCCAAAAAGATTATAGTCCTAGTATGAGGGAAATAATTAATAGGGGGAGGACAAAGAAAATTTATATGATATTATATGCTGTTATACTAATATAGAAGATTTTGATTCTCATATCACACACCATGAACACATGCAAAGAAGAGTGATGGAAGGAGACAAGAAGATGAGATGGAATATCTAATTTCTTGTTCTAGAGAATAATATTTATAGGCATTAAACTACTTATTGGATGCCGTTTGGTAGGGTGGAAGTCAGGGGAGGAACTAGGGGGGATTGGCAAAAGCCACGCCTTCCCCCTAGTTCCAAATTTTCTATATCTTTTTAGTACAAGTACTTGAAACAATAACACTATTTAGCTTAGTTTGCTCCCCTCTATTTGTAGTTTCCAATAGACAAGATTTCAATTCCTGGCATTAGCAAACTTTGTTGTACATTAGTTTTTTTTTTACCGCCTCAATATATTTTCCTGGTTCCGCCCCCTGGTGAAAGTCATGTAACTAACAGTCCTAACACCATTAAGTTTTGATCACACCTTAATGCGTTTTAATTGACCACCTCCTTATTCTGCCAGTTAAAGTATCTCTTATGAGCCTTGATTGCCATTATTCCAACAGATTATTAGCTGATATGAAAGCATTAATTCTGAGTAAATTTGTTAATTAAGAACATGGATAAGTTTGGGAGTGAAAGGATACGTTGTTATTGTTGAAGCACATAGAGGTAACTCAGGTAAGGGTGAGAATATAGAATGAAGAATATGAGCCAGTTTCTGTTTCTGGCAAATGTGTAGCCTTCAACTAGTAGGTGATATGTACCCATCGGATTAGCAGTCAGCCAGACGACTTACAGAAAATGAATTCATCTGGTCGATTCCTAACCGATGAGCCACTTCCCTGTTTAAAAACTGAACTATGAATACGGGCGGATGTGTAGTGTGGCTTGACTACCGAGCCTCGACACAACAACAACAACAACAACAACTACAACATAGCTTTAATGTTTATTCAGGATATATCCTTAACTTCTCTAGCACTACAATTTTTTGATACTGAATGGGTGTTTATTTTTGTTAGGTGTTTATATTGGTTGAAGTTAGCACTATCACTTAATGGTGTGCATTCTTTTTGTTAATTCTCAATAATGCCCTATTAATGAAATGAGTTTGCAAGATTTCATATCTTTGTGAAAATGGGTGAACATTCAAGGGAAGTTTCAGTATCTTACAGAAAAACGTCGTCAGCTGCTTTGTCGTAGGTTTTTATTATGGAAGTACACTGTGTTTGCCTGGACCATATAAACATGTGCCTTTGTGGACTTCATAAGAGAGCTTTGACATTTGGTGATGTGTTTGCGCTTTGCTGTTTGCAGTTTGCAGTTTGTTCACTTGTGCATTTTCTTGATGGCTATTGCTAAGGAAGTGGTTATGGTACACTATGTTCATGGATGGCGATGATCACAGATTCGATTGTTCCTGTTCAAGACAACGATGACAAGGATAGGTAAACTTAAGGTTAGCATGATGATTGTCATATGATTAAATATGTGCAAGACCCGATAAAAATATTTTATTTATCGGGATTACCAGCTAATTAACACGAAAGGGAACGAAGAATTTTTTTCTGAACCACTCGCAGGTCTATCCCCCAAACCATTGGCGCGTGTGTAAACGAGTTGCTCTACGAATTAAGCTATAGCCCATTTGCGGCGGGTGTAGCGTTTAGAGTAAGCGCAATTGTGGAATGGATTGACGGGTGCCCTTTTCATTTTTATTTTTTTTTGGTGTTGTAGGGGATGGATTGACCTTTCTAATCATTTTCGCTGACTTAATTTTTTTTTTGTCTTTATCACCTACTCTATCGGGGAGTCGCACTCAGTTGCATATCTAGCTCTCTAATGTGACTCGGCATAAATCACGTAGTTTTAAATTGGGATTGAGATTGGAATTGTGTTGTTGTTGTTGTTAGTAGTAACATTCGTCGTGTGGTCCAATGTAGTGCTAATATCACTGGTTTTGGGATTGTTTCCACTCGAGTTCAGATTATTCAGGATTATTATTTTTGGTTTTATGGAAAATAGTTTCCTCTGCCATAATTTTCTCAAATTAGTATTCCAAGCAAATCACTTTAATGTAAAAATCAGGGGTGTTACAACTACACTCATACATATAGAATAAACTTTAATTATCATATTAATCATATTGCAAGGATGAAATAATAAACAAGAATAATAAGAGATATAGATGAATAATGGCTCTTTCATTGAATAAGATGGAATCTTGAAGTCTTCTACTTTATCTTCAAGAACGGAGTGTCTTAGTTGTAAATAGTTTTTGAAAGAAACTATTAATTATACATCCTGCAAGATTAAGTAAAAATTGAATATAATAAACTGAAAAGAAAAAAACTAAAATAGCCTACAACAAAACAAGGTCGCAAGTCGCAACCTAATATGTGTGGGGACGCAGATTTTCGCGTGGACATGTAGCTTGCACTTGTAGCATTATCTCTGTTCTGTGTGAGCACGCAACTTTCATTTGAGAGCATGTAATTCTTACTTGTCATCAAACCTTCGTAAAGATTAAATACATGGGAAGGTACAACGCTAATAATCATCCCATAGTGCTTGTATATCATCAAAATCATCATGAATTACTCTCGTCAGAGCCTTTTATCATATATGCTCCTTAATTATCAAAGATCGGCTTTTTCATAAAAAAATCTGAAAATGACAAGTATAGTTACTAATATTTTCAAACCAAGAAAATTACATCCAAAATTATCAAAATACAACCAACTTGGAGCAGTAAAATATGCAATTTATACAAGATAAACATGATATTCAAGTACTTATCAATAAGGAACACACTCACTTATATTCATGGTATTTACTAACTTGTATTTCTTTATTTATCCTTACTGTCCTACCATACCAAACCCTATCCCAAAATAAGAAAAGAACAAGAAAAGTATAAAAGTTATATGTCCCCACCGCGTGTTGATTGAATAAGTGATATATATACAACAGATTGCCATTAGAAATTAAAAAAAAAAATCTACTTTGAACCCATTGCTTGTTGATTGAGTAAGTAAGCAAAAATTTTTTTAAATATAGTATAGAATTGATTAATAGTATGTACATATGTACTATTAGCAGTAGGAACACTTACGCTAAAGCTCTGTGCCACTTAATGCGTTCTATTTTTTTTGTTTGAAACTTACCTAATTGGGACACTGATGCAGATTTAAACCAAACCTATAAATCTGCACATTGGGATGGGAAGGGGAGAGTGAGCCAAGTAAGGGCATAAGATTTGAACCCTACATCTTAATGTCATATGGTAAAATAAACAACCACTAATCTACTATTTTCTTCCCATTCATACTAGCTCACACTCCTCCAACTCAAAGAAAGTTATTAATTGATTCAGTGATTCACCATAGTTTCAAAAGAGAATCAAATCAACAATCTCTTAGTCTCAAGTGAATACTTCAACTATTTGAAATATTGTTGACAAGACCTCGAGAAGTTATATGGTGAATCATGAACCAATTAATTTCATCCTTTGTTATACGAATTATTTTCATGCTCGTGGTTAGATGACATTGATGGAGAGGATTATCAAACACTAAAGTTTTAAAATCCCCTTAAAGCCAACCGTAACTGGCTTGTTATAGCAACACTTTTTCCCTCGAATGTGATCAAAATTTTATGTATAATGCAAGTCTTGTTGAAATGCTTTAAGCTAAAATACATGACTATTTATCGTATTTTCGTAAGGTTGTGTTTACGTCGATGTACAATATAATGTACAATGTCTGATATAAGAATTGTACAAATTCAATGTATGTTGTCATCCTTAGACAAGAATTCCTCTTTGACATACCAAAGAGACATTCTATTTGGTCAAAAAAGCGACAAAATAAGAGTAATGAGAAATTATATAATATGACAAACTTGGTCATACATCCCCCTTGATTTGTTTTAAGTAAAAAAAAACAAGTGCAATGTTTGTTGAATCTTCTCAATGTTCAACTAATTGTTTTGGTCTCCTTTCTTACCAAGTTACCAAATATACTTTGTAACTTCTTTTGGGAACATTTATAATTACTTTCTTAGGATGATTCTTACTTGATTAATCTATTGAAGTATTATAAAGTTGAATGAATACCGATTGATGAATTCAAATATTGAATTTAATGTACTATAGTACTAAAGAAGAGAGAGTTACTCAAATGGTAGAGAGCACACCTTCAACCCCTAAGGTTGGGGGCTCGATTCTTACCGGCCTCATTACCTCCTTTACAACAAAAAAAGTACTATAGTACTAAATTATCTTTCAGTTATCTTTATAACACGAAATTGTAAAAACTATTCTTTTCTTTTTAATTTCACTTATACAATGTTAAGTAATTTATTTATGTATAAATGTATTAATTCATGGCAAGCTTTGTCATTTCTCTCTCAATATGTATGGAGATCACCTTGACAATTAACATTCTCTAATTTCTCATTAAAGTATTTATTCCTCTATCTTTTCTATATAAAAAAAAGGAATCAAAATTAATAGACCTTACACTTGTATAGATGACCAAGATTGTTGACGAAAAGAACTTACTTACAACTACAATAACCAAGTTTCAAATCTATTTATTTTAGCAACCGAGACAAATATTAATATTAAAAAAATAATTTTTCAAAAGGATATATTTGAATGACAACAAATACTCTACGACCATATAAAAACCAAAAATTCATTCAAACTCATGCATAAATACTAAGTGTGACAATAACTAGTATTATATTCAAGCGCAATCTCTTCTAGCCAAGCCAAGTGGTATGATCTACATCTTAATGTGAGCAAAGATAATGAATGTTAATTTATTAAAAAATATGAAGGACCATTGATAAGAAAAAACTTCTTTAACCCTCCGGTCAATGACCCACCAAATTTTTTCTCTATCTCTTTCTAGAATTTAAGAGGGGTAGTTTGTTGATTTTATTGAGAGAAGGCGTATTTACACTATCGGGTTTCTGACCCACCAGGTTACTCTAGCATTCTCCCTATTGATAATATGGTACTAACTACCATCATCATAGCCTACCGCTTAACAATTATTAATTTAGAACAATGGACCTATATCTACTTTGTTTCCAAGTGTGAAAATAGTAGATTAGTTTTTCTTTTCAAGCACGTGCTCACAGAAAATAGATATTTTTGATAAATATCTTACAAAAGTTCTTACATTGATATGATTAGTTCTAAGTTTTAAATTGTAATTGATCCGTGTTTTTTTTAAAAAAACTTATAAATATATACGAGACTATGTATGCACATAAATCAATACTTGCCAATCTTAAAGCAAACTCAATTCTAATAAAAAAAATTCACATTAAAATCCCAACATTAAAAGTATTCTTTATTTTCATTTAGACAAATTGATATTAATGAATATAGTTATGACAATAAGATGTATGTATGTTGTGCAGTACACATCCTTATCTAGTTTTATTCTAGTTTTCCATTGATTTTCATGTTCTTTTCTTTGTTAAATTACTTGTATCTCTATAAAGGCCATCCCCCATGTCACCATCTACTTTCTCTCCAACACTTTTTTTTTTGTCTCGGAGTAAGAAAATATTAAGGAACTCTCCTCTCGATGAACCCCTAATAATTGAAACACAATTACTATTAAAAGAAAGATGGAAATAAGATCCTATTAGTCCTAACTTAGATAACCATAACCCTGGACGGTCGGTCACCACTTACAAGCCAATTATCATCTCTACTCTCTCTATCCCCATCTTGACATATATTGGGCATAGACCCGACAGAAATTTACCCAACCCGAAATGACTCGAAAAATCGACCCGAAAACACAGGGTCACAAACACGAAAAATTTGACCGAACCCAAAACTGACTGAACCTGAAAAAACCGGTAAAATCTGGGTTGAAGCCGAAACGACCCGTTTGTCCAATAAAATATTTATAAATGTGTATTTCACAATTTTAATTTATTAAAATATAATAAAATAATAATATTTTTAAAAAAATAATGAAAAAAAGTTTAAAAATTAATAAAATATTGATAAAATAATATTTTTATTGAACAAAACAAAATGTGCAAACCCGACCCGAAAAGTACAAACCGAAAATGACCGAACCCGGAAATAACCAAACCCGAAACGACCGAACCCGAAACCCGACCGACCCGATTGCCAGGTCTATAATTAATTTGGGCATGTTCTCCCTAACTTCTAAAGACTTAACTGAACTGAAAATAATTAAACTGAAAAAAACTAAACTTTTTGTTTAATTGTTTATATCAATATCAATATTGTACGCTTATTAAACTATATGGTGAAATCTCTCTAATGATATACTAATAACTAAAAATGAATATCGGGATCAAATCTTATTATGTTTGCAAGTTACGAACTAAAATGAACAAAACTAAACTGAAATGAACTGAATTGAAAGTAACCGAACTGAACTTTTTAGAAGGTGGGGAGAACATGCCCATATTCTCACTCACAATAGTTTCATCATTAAATAAACCAAAAAAAAAGGAAAAAATAATTAATATTGTTTTGAAAATGTACATGACTCAATTAATTTTTTGAAAAAATATCTTACTATTATAACCATATTCAAGTTTTAGAGAGATCGACAAGTTAACTTTTTTTTAGTATTTGAGGATAATATATAAAAAAACTCGGTTAATTTAAGGGTGTGTCTTTTTTGTCCGTAAGAATTTAAATTAAAATTGAAAAAACCTGAACTACACTTAGAAAAATTAAGTTAAACTGAAAAATATTTAATATAGTTAAAATTTTAAATATAATTGAATTGACAAAACTAAATTGAACTGAAAAATTAAATTGTAACAACTAGTTGAACTGAAAAAACTTAGGTGCTGTTTGGGATCGTTTCCAGTTTTCAGTTTTCAGTTTTTTTCGAAACTAAAAACCAGTTTTTGGAAACCAGAAAAAGTGGTTTTCAAATTTCTGTTGTCAGTTTTAAAAATCATAACAGGATATACCATGTCAAATGTTTTATTTTCAAAAATTATTTAATTATCACCAAGTTAGAAATTTTTGAAAACCAAAAAGTAAAAACTCACAATGATCCCGAACACGGTAACACATAAGTTTATAACACTACGACAAAACATAGCCTAAGTTCCAATCAATCATATCAAAAAACTGAACAGATTTTCAGATTCAAATTCAACTTATCAGATCTACTAGGCTACCACGGTACCACCCACATGAAGCCAATCGTTGGTGCATGGTAAACACAACTACGTCCAAGTCAAGCCATGCTTTTTTTTATGTTTCCGTCCTTTCAAATTCAATTCATTTCAATCCCCACATATTTCAAAACTTATGCCTTTAGGGATTTGCGCTATATGTAATGACATACCTTCCCATAACATATTGTCACCCACCCTAAACCCAAAGCCCATTGGGCCAACCAACCAACGCAAGTACGTAACTCTCCATCGTAACTACTTCACGTACTTCCCCATTATACCCTTCTGCATCTATTTTGCATTGGTCAAAATCAACATTTATTCTGACACTTAGCTTCTCACTTGACAGTCTAGTCTCACTGTATGGTCCAAACATAATTACCCATCTAAGACAACACAAGTACAACACTTTCATACTTTTTCCTTCACTCTCAGCTCATTTCATTACATCACATATATTTCCACTCACTCACCACATTTTACTCTCCTTCACATTTACTAACATTTCAGCTCACATTTTGCTCGTGATGGCATGATGAGCTAACAATATTGCTGCAGATCACCAAAGACAACAACAACCCTTTTCTCTCCTTGCCCTGAAGCTGCCTACCTGCATTCCACTCTCTCCCCTGAACATCATTCTTTCTCTACGTGTTCTCAGGTGTGTAGTTTTCCTTTTCTGCTTCTTTTTTTCTTGTAATGAGAAGTTGAATATGAAAGATGGGTTTTTTACTTAGCTCAGGAAAGTCTTGCATGATTAGTAGTGGGTAAGTAAAAGAAAGTAAAATGCTATTTGGGGTTGGTCAATGATTTTCTGTAAAAGGTGTTTTCCTTTTGTTTTTTCAGTAACTGTGTAAAAAAGATTCTAAAAAAGTGTCTTTTGTGTTTGGCAGTGAGTAGTTGGACATTATTATTGGTCACTACTCACTGGGGGTAATAATGTATTATTTTACTAAGGTCTAGCTAAAAAGTTTTTTTATGTTAAATTTCTCAATTTTGTTGTTAGTTGTGACACCATTTAATTTTTGTTAGACATTAGTCCTTTTTTTATTAGTCCATTTTGCATGTGTCATGGTAAGCAAATAAGCAATTAGCAAGAGCATTTTTAGTCAAAATAAAATAAAATAATGTTTTCCTACACAAAAGATTAATACTTTACACCTTGAAATGGTAATAGCTAGTATCAATGGCCTTGTTTTAGGATTAGCTAAAAAGGGTTGTTGTTTTGTTCATTAATGGTGGTGAATATTGATAAGTATGGTAGCTGATCGTGTTAGGGCAGTAATGTGTTCATATCTCATGTTAGTAGCCTATTAAAATTGTACCATTCCATTGGGGTTTATATCAATTGATTTGTTGGATTTTGTGACCACTTGTACTAAATGTGATTGATATATGTGTGAACGCAGTGGTGGCCTGCTAATTGTTGCATAAACAAAAGGGTTTGATAAATGGGTGTGAGGAAGAGATTGGCTTGCTGTACGAGGGACAG
This sequence comes from Pharnaceum exiguum, assembly GCA_900322385.1. Taxonomy (NCBI): domain Eukaryota; kingdom Viridiplantae; phylum Streptophyta; class Magnoliopsida; order Caryophyllales; family Molluginaceae; genus Pharnaceum; species Pharnaceum exiguum. The sequence goes on along the minus strand of ONZK01001793.1, from coordinate 170,769 downwards.
AGAAATAAGTATTGATTTTGATGAGAATGAGCCTGACAGTGAGCTCTTCTATCTCTTTCTTTTGTGTCCTTTTTTTTACAAATATTGTGGTCATGACTCTTCACTTGCCAATTACCAGTTTAGCCCCTACTCTACTGTTTCCATTTTTTTGTTTGTTTGTTGTAAGATTAAATGCTTGATGGGTAAATGTAACGTCCTACGCTGCTAAATGTGCCAGATTTACCATTGTCTGGTTGAAGTTTTTGTTTACCTACCTTTGTGCCTTTGTGGTATTGAGTGGCCTAGGATGCTTGGGTTTATTTCACTCCACCTACCTGTGTTGGGTTTTTGATAGTGAAAGTAGATCTGGATTTATTGTAAGTTGTAAGTCACCACTGTGATATGTTAACTAAGGCCGTGTTTTGTTCACTTATAATTTTAACAACTGCCTTCAGTTTTCCAGTCCAGTTCAGTATTTTTCAATTGTTCTCCGTTTTGTTTTTTCCAGTTTAGTTCAGTTCCTTACAGACGAACAAACACACACTAAGCCATAAGCCATAGTGCCATGCCTATGCAAGCTGTGTGTTGTGTGTTATGTTCGTCCTGAAGTGCTATTGGAATAAAAAAGATTACAATAATTATAAATAAAACTTAATTGAATTGAAAAATACTGAATTGATAAAATCTATACTGAATTGAATTAAAAACTAAACTTAGCATTACATCCAAACAAAACACATCTTAAAAGTTTTTTAGGGTGTGTTTTGTTTGTCTGTATTGCTAGAGTTCGGTTCAGTGTTTTCAGTTCAGCTTTAGTTATAATTTTATCTACATATAGTTCAGTTTTTTTCATTTCAGTACTTCTTATATACGAACAAAACACCCTTAGTTTAGCATTTGACAACATCGTCCTAGTTTGAATGATTTAGATGATCACTTTGAATATGTAACTTCTATAGAATTAAAAAAAGTGTCATAAACACGTGAAGGGTGTAACTCAAAATTCAGTACTCCATATTACTTACTACTTAGTACAGTACTATGTTGATAGTACGGATTCTAAGGAAGGCTTTAGGTGCAATGGAAAATGAAACACTAGTAGTTTGAATCGAGATTATACTAACCTTGAATATATCAAAAGTGAAGTGTGGACACTTCAGAAACATGGAAATTTAAAATATTATAGCGGATTGACCCCTTTATTGTAAAATTGACTTGAAACGTAACGACTAGTTAACTACGCACGATCTCGTGCTTGAATGAGGGCAACAAATTAGACCAAGATATGAAAACAGTGCATGAACAGCAAAACACATAACTCTTTATTCAACGGCGTTGTTTATTTGGCTTTATATGAGCACATTGGTTGCCATCATGTGCAGAAGCTTCGGGCTCCTGAATTTATGATCCAAAGAGAACAATGCCGTAGAAAGATAATCCCACAAAGGAACATGCATTGCGGTTCTCTGTCAACATTTTGAAAATTAAATAATGTAAGATTGGGCCCATTTAATTAGATGAATAGTTATTAGTTTGTTACCAATGTAATAGTAAAATGGTTGTAGCAGCAATTGATGTGGAGGTATAATAATTTTAATGTGCCTGTGTGAAGTGTGAAATGGTGTCCCAAAACCTGAAATGAGCTTTGGAAATTCATATCACCTAGTGTTAGTGTCTCTTACTGGCCATTTGGTGTGAGTTACCGAGTTGACAAAGTTGTGTAAAGTGTTGCTTTATGTAAAGCAGCTTGTTTAGCTTAAAATAATGCAAGATATTAGGCCGCACGAATCAACTTTTTTTCTCGGTAATGTAGCATTAGAGTTAAATTAACATTTGATGGTACCATTTTTCTAATTGAGACCTGACATTTTGTTGGTTCATGACATATGTTAGTCTTTTTTAAAGCACTTTTATTTTGACTTATGCAGGAGATCCAAAACTTTTGATAATTTGTTTAGTAATGCTTGATGCTGCTGTAGTGCTAAATAGTTATTGTTTAGTTTACTAGCTCTCTGCTCCCCATGTTAATGCTAGGAGCATTAGTATAAAGCAACCCTTAATTGGATAGCGAAAAGGAAGTATCATTATGTCTTTGCCTTGGCTTGTTCACTCTAGTTTGAGAGTGTTACAGTTAAGAAAGCTATTAGTGGTATTATTAAACACGAAACAAGATTTTGGGTATGCCATCATTTGGTTAAAAGTTATTGAATAGTATCTTCGTGTATAGTATAGATGTTCACTTCCTTCTTTTGAGATGTACTGTGCCAAGGTGGAGAAGAAAACACAATGTAGCCTGAATTTACAGATGTAGTGACATCCCATTGGCGTCTAGTGTGCCACTGAATTTGAAAAATCGTCTTAATCAGTTAAGTACAAAGAAGTTCAAATAATTATGGAGCCATCAAATAATTGCAAAGTTTTGGACACATGGGAAGTGTTTTGTAGCTGAAGCTGGATCCCATAATGTCTGTAGCATCAGTATTTGGCATACGGCTCTTCCACCACCTTACCACATGAAAATGTCATATTTGTTGATATTGAAGGGATATCCCACTACCCTTTTTTTCTTGATGAGAATGGAATGAAAAGTTATGTGGGTAGTAGTGAAGGAATCTGTACTTTTCTTGTGCAAAAGAGGCTTATGGTTATGGAAGTTGCTTTTGGTCCCCCTTATTTGGAGAGTGATTTATCACCAAGTTCATTACTTCAATCTTCAGCAGTTAATTTTGAAAGTGATATAACTTTCTGTACTTTTGGTAATGAAGTATACTATTTTGTATTCCTTGCTGATATTTAGCTTTGTAATGTTCTCATGAAGTATCCGTTAGTGCATTTTCATTCAAACAAAACAAAAGAAACAAAGAAAATAAATTTGTGGATTTCTTTTGCATGTTTATCAGCTTTGTATAATTTTATGTGGTCCCTCTTGTGAGGTTTCTGATGTGGGGTGTCTGCAATTTTTTTAATTTCTGTACTGTGTACTAAATCTGTTTTGCAATAATGCACTGATTTAACATCTTGAAAATCATGTAAAGAAACAAACACTGGTGGGAGCAAAGCTCATCCTACAGTATCTTGAGGTGAGATGTGGACTTGTGGGGTGGCAATGCCCACTATGCGAGATCCTACTATTGGATCAAAATGTGATTCTAACCCAATTCTTAAATTTAAAAATTGCAATTTCACTTTTTGTGAAGCTCATTGTTACATAGTTGAAATCAGAAACAAGCCAAGAAGGTGATGGCTTGTTGTCCTTTGGACTCTAGATTAAGTCATTAAGGGGTTAGGTTCTGCTGCCTCCTACAGTTTTCAATTGTCTTTCTTGTTTTGAGATAATAATGGTGTCTTAATGATTTGGATAGAAATTAAAATTATGCCGAACTTAAAAACAAAATCGCCAATACGCCTAATAGTGGCAAGGCACAGGCTGCTAAATAATTTCAGAAATAAAACTCTGTTATTTGTTTGTTCTGTGGTGATAAAAGCAACACTGATGAAATTATCAGAACAAGTTAATGCTTTTACTGGTAAGATCATTCTTTAGCTTGCAAAAATGACTTGTCAAGATTGACTGTGAACTGAAAGAACATTTGCCACTTACCTTCCAGGTATAGTTATGACAGTTTTTCTCCTTTGGTCCTGGTCTCCTGGAGTATGTTCACCTATTAATAATTTAGACCTTCTTCAACAACTGTTTTCAAATGCTTTTTTCTGTCAGCAAATTACTGAAACTGTGAAACATGTAACTGTGAAACAACTGTTTTCAAATGCTTGTAACTGTGAAGAACCACGATGACTTTCATGCAATAGTCTGTAGCCATTATAATTTCATAATGACTTTTAGTCTAAGCATCTCCACTGCAAATCATAGGTAGAGCATGCACTAACCATATGCATAACCATATATATGAGTGAAATTGCCCTGATCTTTCAGAGTATTTTTCAGGAATAATTACATATGATGGGCTCGAAAGTTGCATTTTGAATAGCCAATCTTACAGAACTGAAAGCCGGATCAATGGGGATTACGTGTGGCCGACTTCCTTTGATGAAGAAGAAACCAGCTGCTCATCAAGCAATAATGCATGTGGATCATTCTTCTCTGATTGGTCTACAAAGAGGGACAATGAAGAAACTGATGAATGTGTCAGCTCAGCAAGCCCTGAGAAAATTTACGCCAAAGACAAGCCAGCTTATGCAACTGAGTTTTCTGATGTAGACGCAATGAAAGAAAAATTTGCGAAACTCTTGTTAGGAGAAGATGTCACTGGTGGAAGTAAAGGCATCGGCACTGCTCTTGCTATATCACACGCTATAACTAGTCTTGGTGGTATAACTGTTGGCTCCTTTTCTTTTCCTTCTTTTATTCAGGAATTTCTAGATATGAGAATATTTCTGCTAACTGATTAACACTATACAGCATCTGTTTTTGGGGAGCTATGGAAGTTGGAACCTTTGCCACTAGATCGAAAGGTTAAGTGGAGAAAAGAAATGAACTGGTTGCTCTCACCCGCAAACTATATGGTTGAATTAGTTCCTGGAAAGCAAAGTGGCAGCGACGGTTGTGCCTTTGAGGTATCTCTTACACATATATAACTATCCGCTCACAAAAATTTCGAAAACTACTCACTAATATTTTTCAAACGGTCACATTTGAACAGATAATGACTCCTACAGCTCGCGCAGACGTACATATGAACCTTCCAGCTCTTCAGAAGTTAGATTCCATGCTCATTGTAAGTGCTTCTTCTGTTCTTTTAAAATCGTCTTTTCCAGTCATTATTTTTCTAATTAAACATCAAATTGAATTATTCAGGAAGCTCTGGACTCTGTTGTGCGAGCAGAATTTTGGTATGCAGAAGGGAATAGCCGAAGAGAAGGAAGTGGTGTCAGCGAAAGGCAGAGCCGGAGGTGGTGGCTTCCCACTCCTAGAGTCCCAGCTGGCGGTCTCTCAGAAACTGCTAGGAAGAAATTGCTTTCTTTAGGAAATGTAGTCCACCAAACTTTCAAGGCCGCAAAGTCTATCAACGAAAGTGTTCTACATGAAATGTCTGTTCCTCAAAGCATTCAAGATTCACTACCCAAGGTAAGCCCTCCAGCCCCCTCCACTCTCACATTCCCTGTAACAGTCTCTTGCTCTCATTAACCACTTTGACACTTTGTGCACGGATGTAGTCTGGAAGGGCGAGTTTGGGGGAGGACCTGTACAAAGTCATAACATCAGAATGGAGCTCAGCAGCAGAAATAATTGATTTTCTGAAACTGAGATCTGAGCATCAGGCACTTGACACTATTAATAAGTTGGAGGCTGCAGTTTTGGCTTGGAGAGAAAGGATCAAAGAAGTAGCCAACAGTAATAAGACTCCATCTAGAACCTCCTGGTATCTGTTGAAGGAGCCAGTTTCTGAGGTAGATAAGCTGGAGTCACTATTGCTCCGAGTAGATGCTCTTTTGTACCAGTTGAAGATGAGATATCCTTGCCTTCCTCACACATTCCTTGATGTCACCAAAATACAATACGGAACGGTAAGTGGTAGGAATTTGGAGCACTTTTTAAGCATTCTGAACTGGCGACCAGTAGAAAACGAGTTCTAAATTTTTCGCATTTGTTCCTCTAATATAAGTATATAACTGATACAAGTTATCAAGAGCACATCTATATGTTGTATAATGCTATTCACAAATGTTACTTAATACCAGGATATTGGACAGTCGATTCTAGAAGCATATTCTAGAGTTCTTGGAAACTTGGCCTACAGAGTATTATCAAGAATTGGCGACATCCTGCAGGAAGATCACTGCAGCAATCCAAGTTCTCCGGTGCCAATATGCTGCTTTCCGTCAGGTTTTAGTCTGAATGGCATCTCTGAAAGTCCCAACAACAATCCGCGTATAAGGCATTCACTTGTTGATCGGATGAACAAAGCAGATGGGTACTTTAGTGACTCAAACCGTAGCAGGCTTTCAGACTCAGAGATGTCATCTACCACTGAAGGCAAATCAAGCTCAGCCACTGCAACACCTAGCTCCAGCCGTATATGGTGCATTGGCAAAGACGCGTGCAGCCATGGCTCCCCTAATAGTGATGGTTCGCCTCGGATGAAGGGAAGCTTATTTGACTAGCTTTCCTGACAATGTAATGATGTATATGATTATGACTTGTTTTAACTAATGGAGGTCTCCATTACAGTTAACTTATTCTCACTTTGTGCCTTTGTGGACTCCTGTATATTAGAAGGAGAATTGATATGGCATTAAGGGGTTCTTTTTGCCTGTTTTGTTGGTTAGAGACCATGATGTATGTCATATATCAGCCCCATTTGACCCAGGTCAAAATGGGCATATCAATTACTGATCACATTTCACTGTCGTACACTTTCCAGGCTTGCAGCTGGTAACT